>JAQMRL010000020.1:7192340-7267340 GCA_035578175.1 Catonia carolina | reverse complement strand
TAGCCTAAATGAGGGGATTTAAAAAAAAAATCGTAGGAGCCGTTTTTTGAGAAAATCGCAATAAGTGAAAAATGACACGAATAAACTACTACTTCTGGTAGACCAATTTTGATAAAAATGTTCGCGCACGCGCACACACACACACGCACACACACACACACACACACACAGACCTATCGCTAAAAACATGTTTTTGGGTTCAGGGGCCTGAAAACGTGTAGATCCGGTGAAAACTCGATTCCGAAAAATCGACATGGAAACAATACTTTCCTTCCTACATATTTATATTGGCAAGAGAAAGTAAAAATTAATAACGAAATACGATACTTAACCAAGAAATTCATTATGAATATAACTATATATAGTAAATTACAGCAAATTAATACAAATACTATTTACTATAGCCTACATATTAAACTTCAGCCGTAAATATGAAGAAGGACTCAACCGTCATTCAAACTTCCTGGCTCTGAATATGGTAAACAACATCGACACCTGGTTTTCAAAACTGAAAATACTGTGTCAATATCGAGGGAGGGGCATGGTTCGCGAAATTTCTAGAACTTCATTCATAGAATGGTGAAGAGTAGATAATAGAGTGCAAAAAGTAACAATAGGGTTGCCTATAAAAGGATACCTATTCATGAAAATTATTTAAAAGGACTGCACTCTTGTGTATGATAAGGTCTTTGTTGTACAACTAACGGGTGATTCAAAAAGAGCGCCGGTTTTTAAACGGCTGGTAAATTTTTGTTTATCGGTTGGCAACATTGTTAGACCTCATTTCTATTTCGGAGAAGATTCCGATTGACGATTCAGTTGTAGTTTCTCTTGTTCGCAGTGTAGTACTCTCGCAGTCTGTGTCTAACCATGGTGAAGTTTACTATTGCACAACGAGTGTTAATCGTCAAAACATTTTACCAGAGTGGAGAGAGTTATGCGGCTACTGTCAGGCGACTTCGCGGTACTCTAGGACGTAATGAAGCACCGAATGAATCAACAGTTCGCAGGCTCATGAAAAAGTTTTTTGAGACGGGTTCAACAGTCGACCTTAAAAGTTCTGGACGTCGTTGTTCTGGCCGAACTGAGCAGAACGTTGCGTTGGTTCGTGACAGTGTGGCTGTTAGCCCAGCAAAATCAATACGTCGCCGTTCTCAACAATTGGGTTTACGATGTTCTTCTGTACGGAGAATTCTTCGGTACGATCTCCAATATCACCCGTATAAAATTCAGTTGACGCAACATTTGAAAGTGGCAGACCACCAGAAGAGACGACAGTTTGTTGACTGGGTATTGAGAAAACGGCAGGATGATGACACCTTCGCAAACAAAATCATTTTCAGTGATGAGGCGCACTTCCACTTAAACGGTTTTGTTAATAAACATAACTGCCGTATGTTGGGTTTAGAAAACCCTCGCGTGGTTAATGAAAGGGAAATGTATGCACAGCGAGTGACAGTTTGGTGCGGCTTTTGGTCGGGCGGTGTCATCGGCCCTTACTTTTTTGAAAATCAAGAAGGACAAGCCGTGACAGTAAATGGAGACCGATACCGTACGATGATTAGGGAGTTTTTGTGGCGTCATTTGGATGGAATGGACATTGACGAGTTGTGGTTTCAGCAGGATGGTGCCACCTGTCACGCTGCACGAGAAACAATGTTGTTGCTCCGTGAACGGTTCCAGGATCGCATCGTTTCTCGTAATTCCGACCATCAATGGTCACCAAGGTCGTGTGACTTGAGGCCTTGTGACTTTCATCTTTGGGGTCATCTGAAGTCATTGGTGTATGCCAATAAACCCCGAAACATCAGTGACTTGAAGGAGGAAATTCGACGGGTTATCGGGCAAATGGAAGTCGAAACTTGTCGTGCAGTAATATCCAATTTCATGGACAGAGTTGGTGCGTGCCAGCGCAGTAGAGGACACATGCATGACATCATTTTTCATACATGAAATCGGAAGGTAAGATGAACTTGTTGATGTATTTATTTTCAGTTTTTCAATAAAATAAATCTCCTAATTTGATATATCAAAACCGGCGCTCTTTTTGAATCACCGTATATTTATGAAGGGTCGGTTGATTACCTGTTTACATTAAATAAGACTTCTCTAGAAAGGACTTTTATATCGAATTTCGGCGTCTTTCGGGAAGATTCTTTGAACCGCTTATATAAATAGAACCCCGAGCGCGGTCAGTTGTTAGTATTCGTTTGATCTTTGACGAGTGGCTATCGGTGCGTAGTGCAGAACGTTCCGGGCATTGTGTTGGTCCACTACTGTTATACTGTCTTTGTGTGTGTGCATTGTGTAAAGTTATTGTGTATGAGCATTAAATTCAGTTTCATTTTGTAAGTGCATTCTATATAATTGTTGTAAGTAGTATTAAGTAAATTATTATGTTATTTATTGTTTTACTTCATTATAATTAGTTTATTATTTATTTTGTAAATCTTTTAGTTGTAATAAATACTTGTAATTGTAAACTTTAGTGTATTAATTATTTAATTACCTAGATCCCAAAACGGACCTTAGCTATGTCACAATACGTAGTGTTTTCGATTTAAGTTACAAGTTTTAATAAACATTGTAACAGTTATTATCATTTTTACTTTCTCTTGCCTATATGAATATATGAGAAAGAAAATTTTCATATTGATTTTAAGAATCGAGTTTTGACCCGATATACACTTTTCAGACCGCCTGAACCCTCACAAACCTTTTTGTAAGCGATTGAACTGTCTGTGTGTGTGAACAAAATATCTCAAAACAGAACATCGTACGAACTTGAAACTTTAAACTTAAGTTAGATACTACTAGAGGACCTGCACAAACATTTTCATCAAAATCGGTCAACCAGAAGTAATAGTTTACGCGTGTAATGTTTCACTTTTGTGATTTTTTTAAAAATCGTCTCATATATTCGATTTTTTATGCTATACAAGATAGGGTAGGCGCTTTATCAGCCGAAATTCTTGGGAAAGCTGTTCTCATGTCAAAGAATGGTTTTTTTTTTAAATTGCGGCCTTAATATGCATTTTATCGTAACACATATCAGAGTGCGTGTAGAAAATTTAAAAACCTACAATTTTTTTTTTTAATTTCTTTGTATAACGCAGTTTAGCGGTAATTAGTGATTTTATTTAGGCCTACATTGTTAAATTTATAGAAAATTAATAAACTACTATTTTTATTTTTAAGCATTTTTCTTTTACAGAACCTAGTTAGCGTGAAAGAGTGGTTTTCCGTATTATTAAGCCAAACTAAGGTTGGTTTCATTTTGCAGCATTCACTCATGATTAAAATTAGGTTATGTTTTTTGAGGTTAATTTTCTGTTTATTTAAAGTAAACTGTACGATGGTTTGTACGTAATAATTTCCAAGACTTAGCCGGGAATCGAACGCGGGTACCTCCGCTTAGTAAGCTAGCGCACCATCTAGTACGACAGGGAGGCGACATTTTTCCATATTTTTATCTTTTTTAATAATATTAGGTTATATCGTTCATTATTTGCATTGGCAAGCGAAAGTTGTGTAGCCTATGTGTTTCACACCAATTTTTTTAAAAAATCTCATTTACTATATTTTATAATATAGTCTACAAGATTGAGTAAGCGTGTATGCTGAAATTCTTACGGGCTGTGTCACGTGGTAAAGATTTTTAAAATTTTTCATTACGGACTAATATGCATTTTAGGGTAAATGTGTACGAATTAAAGTTGTAAAACTTTTAAAACTGACAATTTTTATTTCAAACATTTTTTTCTACAACGCTTCGTTTAGCGTCAGTTAATGATTTTCTGTATTGTCTCATGAAAATTGGTAAAAAACGGAAACTACTTTAAGATTGCGGTTGTAGTATGCATTCGACGACAAAAGAGTATAAAATCACAATTATAGGACATTAAAAAACTTAGAACTTTATTCAAGCATTTTTTCTACAAAGTTTAGCGCCAAATAGTTATTTTCCTTATTGATTTTTATTTAGCGTAATTCATTCATAATAAGAAGCCGTTTTTGAGAAAACCGCATAAAGATAAAAATTACACGAATAAACTACTTCTTCCGGTTGACCGATTTTGATGAAAATGTGTCGTGTCGGGTCCTCTAGTGGTACCTAACTTAAGTTTAAAGTTTCAAGTTAGTACGATGTTCCGTTCTTGAGATATTCTGTTCACACACGCACGCACGCACGCACGCACGCACGCACGCACACGCACACACACACACACACACACACACACACACACACGCACGCACACACACACACACCCAAGGAGGAAAAGGAGAGACAGAGAGAGAGAGAAAGAGAGAGAGAGAGAGAGAGAGAGCAGGGATGGAGATTGGCTAAAAACATATTTTTTGGCTTTAGGGGGTCTGAAATCGTGTATATCCGGTGAAAACTCAATTTCGAAAAGTCGACATGAAAACAATAGGCTACTTTCCCTTTACTTTACTTTTGTTTAGGAGGTTTAACATTCACACCGGCAAGAAAAAGTAAAAATGTGTGTTTGTGTGTGTGTGCGTGAGAGAGAGAGATGAGAGGGGGGGACGGCTAAAAACATATTTTTTGGGTTTAGGGGTTCTGAAAACCTGTACAGAGTGATTCAATAAGATGGAAACAATTTCAATAAGCTGTATTTCCTGAACTACATGTTATATTTTAATTCTGTAAATTACATTTGAAAGAGAAAGTTTTGAATTGTAATTTACATACATGAAAGTTTATAGATGTTCAATGTGTCCTCCTCCGGCTGCACGTACAACATCTAGACGGTAACTGAACTCATCCCAAACTCTCTGACGCATGTCTTGGGTCACTGAGTTGACTGCAGCTGTGATACGATTCCTTAGTTCATTCAAATTGGTGGGAAGAGGTGGTATGTAAACTGCACTTTTTACGAACCCCCACAAGAAAAAGTCACAGGGTGTGAGATCTGGAGACCTCGGTGGCCAAAACTGAAGTGCAGAGTCGTCATTCGCCATGCGACCTATCCATCGTTGACGTATGGATTCATTTAGGAAACGCCAAACATTGCGATGCCAATGGGGAAAATTTCCTCAAATGAATGAAGATTCAGGAGATTACATTTTCCAGCAGGACG
The DNA here is from genome assembly GCA_035578175.1 of Catonia carolina. Classification (NCBI taxonomy): domain Eukaryota; kingdom Metazoa; phylum Arthropoda; class Insecta; order Hemiptera; family Achilidae; genus Catonia; species Catonia carolina. Next base: position 7,262,238 of record JAQMRL010000020.1, on the reverse strand, counting down.
GAGCTCCACCCCATTGGCATCTCAATGTTCAGCGTTTTCTAAATGAATCCATACGTCAACGATGGATAGGTCGCATGGTGAATGACGACTCTGCACTTCAGTTTTGGCCACCGAGGTCTCCAGATCTCACACCCAGTGACTTTTTCTTGTGGGGGTTCGTGAAAAGTGCAGTTTACATACCACCTCTTCCCACCGATTTGAATGAACTAAGGAATCGTATCACAGCTGCAGTCAACTCAGTGACCCAAGACATGCGTCAGAGAGTTTAGGATGAGTTCAGTTACCGTCTAGTCTAGATGTTGTACGTGCAGCCGGAGGAGGACACATTGAACATCTATAAACTTTCATGTATGTAAATTAAAATTTAAAACTTTCTCTTTCAAATGTAATTTACAGAATTAAAATATAACATGTAGTTCAGGAAATACAGCTTATTGAAATTGTTTCCATCTTATTGAATCACTGTGTATATCCGGTGAAAACTCAATTTTGAAAGGTCGGCATGAAAACAATACTTTCCTTCCTACATATTTATACAGGCAAGAGAGAGTAAAAATGTCCAGGATTGGATTCCAAAAATTATGGTAAGATTAATTATTATATTTTATTTCATTTATTTATTACTCCTCCAAAAGAGTCAAGCCCATCCTTGCAAGATTACTCTAATCACAAAAAATCTGGTGTGATACACTCACACAACTTTCTCTTGCCAATTCAAATAATGACCAATATAACCTAACATTAGTAATAAACAAAAAACATAACATTATTTTAATCATGAGTGAAAGACGCAAAATGAAAATCGACCTGTTTGGCTTAAAAATACGGAAAATCACTCTTTTACGCTAAACTAGGGTCTGTAGAAAAAAATTTTTTAAATAAAAGTTGTAGATCGTTCAATTTTCTATAAATTTGATTAAATAAACTTCTCTCGTAAAATGCATACTAAGGCCGAAATCTTAAAAAAAAAATCAATTTTTCACACGTTTTCGTGAGAAAAAACAGAAAATCGCTAATTACCGCTAAACTAAGCGTTATACAAAAAAATTTTGAAATAAAAGTTATAGTATTTTAAATTTTCTACAACTTTTATTATATACATTTTTTCCGCATAAATGCATATTAAAGCTTAAATCTTAAAAAAACACTTTTTTACGTAAAAACACCCTCACCAAGAATTTCAGCAATCATGGCGCCTACCCTATCTTGTAGAGAATACAAAATTGAGTAAATGAGGCGATTTTAAAAAAATCGTAGGACCAGATTTTGAGAAAATCGCAAAAAAGTGAAAAATTACTCGAATAAACTACTACTTCTGGTTGACCGATTTTGATGAAACTGTTCGTGTCGGGTCCGGTAGTGGTATATAACTGAAGTTTCAAGTTTCAAGTTCGTACGATGTTCCGTTCTTGAGATATTTTACACACACACACGCACACGCACACGCACGCACGCACCCACACACACACACACACACACACACACACACACACACACACACACACACACACACACAGACCAATCGCTAAAAAACATGTTTTTTCGGTTCAGGGGGTCTGAAAACCTGTAGATCCAGTGAAAACTCGATTTTGAAAAATTGACATGAAAACAATACTTTCCTTCCGATTTATTCATATAGGCAAGAGAAAGTAAAATATAGGTCAGAACGTGTGGTATAGCAGGAATACGTTAACATTTGTATTAGATGACCATGCCCCCCCCCCCCCAAGTGTTTGTCTGTGTGATGTACAGTTGAGCCGTTGTTAGTTTGCTGCTACTGTCAACAAACAAAAGCCACCTACTACAGGGTGCACGCTAGAGTCTCCGACTTTACGGATGTCGTATTCCTATTAAGTTAACTATTTTTTAAATTATAAGTACTTAAAGTACTAAAAACATCAGTCATGATATGATGTGGGCCTAACAATTTCATTTAGAAAAATACTTTTAAAAGTATTATGTATTTAAAACTTTTGAAAGTATTTTCTTGTTACTTTTTAATCAGCGTGTACACATTTTGATATAATGCGCATGCTCAATGACGTCATTATTTGTTTACATTAGGAGCAAACTAAGAGAGGCTGGACTGTATGTAGTTTGGATAGTATCCCTGACTACTACAAACATAGTACAAGTAAAACGTTACTACTACTAACGCAATCATCTCACGTAACGGGTGATTCAAAAAGAGCGCCGGTTTTTAAACGGCTGGTAAATTTTTGTTTATCGGGTGGCAACATTGTTAGACCTCATTTCTATTTCGGAGAACATTCCGATTGACGATTTAGTTGTAGTTTCGCTTGTTCGCAGTGTAGTACTCTCGCAGTCTGTGTCTAACCATGGTGAACGAGTGTTAATCGTCAAAACATTTTACCAGAGTGGAGAGAGTTATGCGGCTACTGTCAGGCGACTTCGCGGTGCTCTAGGACGTAATGAAGCACCGAATGAATCAACAGTTCGCAGGCTCATGAAAAAGTTTTTTGAGACGGGTTCAACAGTCGACCTTAAAAGTTCTGGACGTCGTCGTTCTGGCCGAACTGAGCAGAACGTTGCGTTGGTTCGTGATAGTGTGGCTGTTAGCCCAGCAAAATCAATACGTCGCCGTTCTCAACAATTGGGTTTACGATGTTCTTCTGTACGGAGAATTCTTCGGTACGATCTCCAATATCACCCGTATAAAATTCAGTTTCTGCACGAGAAACAATGTTGTTGCTCCGTGAACGGTTCCAGGATCGCATCATTTCTCGTAATTCCGACCATCAATGGCCACCAAGGTCGTGTGACTTGAGGCCTTGTGACTTTCATCTTTGGGGTCATCTGAAGTCATTGGTGTATGCCAATAAACCCCGAACATCAATGACTTGAAGGAGGAAATTCGACGGGTTATCAGGCAAATGGAAGTCGAAACTTGTCGTGCAGTAATATCCAATTTCATGGACAGAGTTGATGCGTGCCAGCGCAGTAGAGGAGGACACATGCATGACATCATTTTTTAAACATGAAATCGGAAGGTAAGACGAACTTGTTGATGTATTTATTTTCAGTTTTTCAATAAAATAAATCTCTTAATTTGATATATCAAAACCGGCGCTCTTTTTGAATCACCCTATAGTAGTGACGTAATGCATACCTCTCAGCTGCACAATACTTGGGAACGGGCAGTATTTTGTCCATCAATATGAATATGGTAAATATTGTATCACGCTGTATTTTATTTTATTATTAGGCCTACTTCTTCTTGCCTATTTAATTTATATGTAGGAACAGAAGTATTGTTTCATGTCAATTTTTCGATATCGAGTGTACACACCGATTAAAAATGAGTGTGTACACATTTTGATATAATGCGCATGCTCAGTGACGTCATTATTTGTTTACATTAGGAGCAAACCAAGAGAGGCTGGACTGTAGCAGTCTAATAAGTGTAGCATAAAACAGGATATTTGCAGGAAACGTACAGGAAATACATACAGCCATGTTACTACACTACTGCTCTTCTCTAGTTCCACCTAATTTTCCATCTCTAAATATTATTTTCTCTTTCTGTTAAAAGTCATTTTCAACTCACTATATCTACATCTCTAGCCAGTTATAATCGGGTTACACAGAAACAGTTCGTGTACAAATTTACTGATATTTATTACAATTTAGGCGTACAGATGCAAAACTCACATTATCCACTTATTAAAATTTTTCTGGAAGAAAAAACTTACTTTTTAATTTTCAGCGACTTCTGAGCTTGATTTGGTTTTTTTGATATTGTAACACGTCTTTAGATAAGTTTAGCACCCACCAGGTTGGTCTAGAGGTAAAGTCGTCGCCAAAATCAGCTGTTTAACAGCTAATTTTCGGAGACGAAGGTTCCTGGGTCAAATTCTAGTAAAGGTAGTTACTTTTACGGATTCGAATGCTAGACGGTGGTTACCGGTGTACTTTGATGGTTGGGGTTCAATTAACCATACTCTGTCAGGAATGGTCGGCCTGAGTCTGTACAAGACTACACCTCTTTACATGTCATACACATCATTCTCATCTCATTGGGTCATGGGGTTGCTTATTGTTCTCAATTGAACAGATTGCAACGTACACACATTAGGGATTAAAAAAAAGTAGTTTTTATAGCACACACAAACAGCTGTTAGTTACAAAGAAACTGTAAAAAATATTTTTTTTTTAGCTTCTATTTGTTATCGGGAACTGTATATTGTTGACAATTACCCAATTTGATCGCTGCTTTTTGCTGCATTTTTCTTTGTCCTGGATTAGACATGAGTTTGAACAGGGACCCCCAATAGAAATTGTTCAGGGATGGCTGTCAACTGGTCACCATACAAAGTCGCTTACCCAACCAGTGTTACTTAACAAATAATAGCGAATTTCTACCAGCTGACTGACTGGGCTGGCCCGAAGGCCCGTAAAAAATATAATTGACTTTCTCTTGCCTATATGAATATACAATAGGAAGGCAAGTATTGTTTCCATGCATGGCGTTCTCTGGTTACTAGAGAACGCCATGTTCTATGTCAATTTTAAGAAATCCAGTTTTCACCAGATATTCACGTTTTCAGACCCCCTAAACACAAAAAAACATGTTTTTAGCGATTGGTCTATGTGTTTGTGTTTGTGTGTGTGTGTGTGCGTTCGCGCCCGCGCGCGTGTGTGTAAACAAAATATCTCAAGAACGGAACATTGTACGAAGTTGAAACTTGTAATTTAAGTTAAATACTACTAGAGGACCAAACACGAACACTTTTTTAAAATCGGTCAACCGGAAGTAGTAGTTTATTCGTGTCATTTTTCTCTTTATGCGATTTTCTTAAAAACAGCTTCTACGATTTTTTAACATTGGCTCATTTACTTTTTAAAATTTACAGGGAGAAAAACTTATTTTTTAATTTTCAGCTGACTTCTGAGCTTGATTGTTTTTGCGATATTGCAAAATGTCTTTAGATTAGCTAATGCGCAAGGCAAACAGCTGCAAATTACAAAAAACTCTAAAAAATCTGGTATAAAATACTCACACGACTTTCTTTTGGCAATGTAAATAATGATCAATATAACCTAACATTATATTGTCGAGAAAACGTATTAGTAATAAAACATTAGAAATAAACAAAAAACTAACCTCAAAAAACACAACCTTATTTTAGTCATGAGTGAATGATGCAAAATGAAAATCAACCTCAGTTAGGCTTGATAATACGGAAAATCACTCTTTTACGCTAAACTAGGCTCTGTAGAGAAAAATGCTTAAAATAAAAGTTGTAGATCGGGGGTGTATGGGGTTGCGTTGGAGAGGTAGTACCTTTTACTAAGGACGGTCACTCTACAAGTCATAGACTGGTGGAGGTTCGGAGTAACTGGTCCTCACAAGGCACCCAACTCTCACTTGCTGGCTCCAAGCGCCACACCCTGGTAAACTGTATTGGCCTACAGACTAAACCAAGTGAGGGTAGTTAGATATAACGATCCAACCGATGATTGCCGGTATAAGTGATCCATCCACTTAAAGGTCAACGGCTTCGGGCGGAAGAACTTATAAGTGGAAGGGCACTCATTTGTCCGAGGACCGGGAAATAGGTCCTGAAGGCGGAGGAATCCAGAATGGATCAACGGCATATGGATGCGGAAGGCCCCGGGAAACCACCGCATTATCGATCCCTAGTATAGTCATCATGGAGACGTTTGATTCTAAATATTCCGGAGTGTCAAGTCCCCCGATCGGGTCTCCGGGGGGGACAGCCTTGAACGTTTTTATGAGGAGAAATACTGAAGTGAAGTTTGCAACATGGAACGTTAGGAGCATGTTTGAAGCAGGAAAACTGGTAAATGCCACGAGAGAGATGGATAGGATGGGAGTGGACATTCTGGGGGTCAGTGAGATGCGCTGGCCAGGCAATGGTAAGTGTAACAGTGGCCACCACACCGTGTACTACTCTGGAAACGAAGAGGTGCAACATCGCCATGGAGTAGGTGTAATTGTGTCAAAGAAAGTGAACATTGCCATCAAAAATTTCATCCCTCTTTCAGACCGAGTAATGCTGCTCCAGATACATGCTAAACCAATCGACATAAACATAATTCAAGTTTATGCGCCAACAACAGATGCTGATGAAGCAAGCATAGAGACATTCTATGAGGAAGTTGCTTTGGCCCTGAGATCAACTAAGGCTTATGACATCAATATCATAATGGGCGACTTCAATGCTAAGATTAGTCAAGGGAGAGTGGAGGGAGTGGTAGGTGAATTTGGTCTAGGAAAACGGAATGAGCGAGGCAACAAACTGGTGGAGTTTTGCCAGGAAAACTATCTGGTTGTCATGAATACGTGTTTCAAATTACCACGTAGAAGGTTATACACATGGAAGTCACCTCAGGATAAGGCTGATAATATAGTTCGAAACCAAATAGATTATGTCTTAGTAAATAAGCGTTTCAGAAACAGCATTGTTTCTGTCCGGACTTATCCAGGTGCTGACATAGCATCAGACCACAATCCACTAGTGGGAAACCTGAGAGTCAGATTGCATGCAGTACAAAAGCATTCAGTGAAAACTAGGATAGATGTGACTAAGTTGAAACAGGATAATCTCAGAGAGAGTGTTCGCCAGGAATTGATTAGGGGATTTAGGAAGATGGGCGAGAATGCAGAGATTGACTCTCAGTGGTTAGTGATAAAGGAGACACTCTTAACAACAAAAAAGCAACTGGAAGCAGACAAGAAAACTCGACATAAAGTATGGATGACAAAGGAAATTCTTGATCTAATGGATCAAAGAAGAGAAAGCAAGGGACAAGATCGAGGAAGGTATATTGCATTGCAGAGAGGGATACGTTCTAAAATAAGAGTAGCTAAAGAAAAGTGGATGAATGAAAGGTGTCAGGAGACTGAGGAGTTCCAGAGCAAACATGACAATTTCAATCTGCACAGGAAAATTGATGAATTGGCGAACAGACGACCTAAGAGGAACACTGGTGTTTTGCTGGATGAAGACGGTAACTTGATCTCCTCTACCTCTGATCAGTTGAAAATTTGGGAGAGATACTTGGAAGGACTCTTTGAAGACAATCGTACAGAAGAGCATGGTGTTACCACAACAGATACAGGTCCAAGTATCCTTAGAAAGGAGGTGAGAAATGTCATTAACAAAATGAAGCCTGGAAAGGCTCCAGGACCAGATGAAGTTAATGCAGAACTTCTGAAGACCTTGGATGAGGAGGAGCTTGGAACTCTGACATCTTTGTTCAACAGGATATATCAGACTGGTATCATTCCCAAGGACTGGCTTAAATCGACATTCATTCCACTGCCAAAGAAGACAAATGCCAAACGTTGTGAAGAGTATCGCACAATTAGTTTGATGAGTCACATACTTAAGCTTTTCTTAAAGATAATACATGATCGGGTTTTTCGAAAATGTGAGGAGGTTATGACCGAGACTCAATTTGGATTTCGTGGAGGACTTGGTACTAGAGATGCACTGTTTGCTATACAGGTTCTCACTCAGAGGTGTCAGGATGTCGACAGAGATGTATTCATGTGCTTCATTGATTATGAGAAGGCGTTTGACCGAGTGCAGCATGCTAAAATGTTGGAAATCTTGCAGCGGGTGGGTCTTGATGGACGTGACATTCGAGTAATTGCAAATTTATATTGGAGTCAACGTGCAAACATAAAAATTGGCGATGACGGGTCGGAGGAGATCCTAATTCGGCGGGGAGTTCGTCAGGGGTGTGTATTGTCTCCAATGCTCTTCAACCTTTATTCGGAGGCCATCTTGTCAGAGGCCCTGGAGGGATGTGGACGTGGCATCAGGGTAAATGGTTTGGAAATCAACAACCTGCGATATGCAGATGACACAGTCCTGATGGCTGGAAGTGCTGAGGATCTGCAGACATTGTTGGACCATGTGAATTTAGTCAGCAACGCTTATGGTTTGAGAATGAATATCCACAAGACAAAGTTCCTGGTTGTCAGTAGACATGAGGTAAATGCTGTCCTTTCGGTTGATGGTAGTGTGGTTGAGCGAGTCAAGTTCTATAAGTATCTTGGGTGTCTCTTAAATGAGAGATGGGACTTTAGTCAGGAGATCAGGGCCCGCATTGAACAGGCAAGAGCTGTATTCATAAAAATGAACAATTTGCTTTGCAATAGAGAACTCAACCTCAATACAAGACTTCGCATACTCAGATGTTATGTAATTCCTGTACTCATTTATGGTCATGAGGGATGGATATTGACTAAGTCCTTGGAAAGGAAATTGGAGGCGTTTGAGATGTGGACTTACCGGCGGATGCTCCGCATCTCATGGAAGGATAAAATTAAAAATGGGGAAGTTCTAAGCCGTTTGAATAAAAATACAGAACTTCTTTTCAATATCAAAAGATGGAAACTCCAATATTTTGGCCATATAGTACGGAATAAAAAATACCACCTACTGCAGTGCATCATGGAAGGCAAAATTGAGGGTAAACGAAGACCGGGGAGAAGGAGAATTTCTTGGATGGGGAACCTGCGGGGGTGGTTTGGGACCACCTCAGTTCAACTCTTCAGAGCGGCTGGTTCCAAGGTTAGAATCATGATGATGATCGCCAATCTCCGACGCGGAGCAGGCATATAGAAGAAGAAGAAGAAGATCGTTAAATTTCCAATAAATTTGATTATCAAATTGATTATTCAATTTGATTATTAAATTAAATTAAATTGATTATTTGATTATTAAATTTGATAATAAATTTGATTATAATAGCTACATTTTTGTCGAAAAAAGCATACAAAGGCTGAAATCTTAAAATAGTTTACGTTTTAAACGATTTTGATGAGAAAATGCAAAAAAGTCAGTAACTGACGCTAAACTAAGCGTTGTAGAAAAAATGTTTGAAATTAAAGTTGTAGTTTCTTAAATGTTTTACAGCTTTTATTTATACTCATTTATGACGTTTACCCTATCTTGTAGCGTATAAAAAACAGACGTCGTAAAAAAGGTAATTTAATAAAAATCGTAGCAGCCGTATTTTAGAGAATCGCAAAAAAGTGAAAAATTACATGAATAAACCACTACTTCGGGTTGACCGATTTTGATGAAAATGTTTGTGTCGGGTTCTCTAGTGGTACCTAACTTAAGTTTCAAGTTTCAATTCGTAAAATGTTCAGTTCTTAAGTAATTTTGCTCACACACACGCGCCCGCATATATACACATGCAAACACGTGCACAGAGAGAGAGAGAGAGAGAGAGAGAGAGAGAGGCGCTCTTTTTGAATCACCCGTTATAACGGGTGATTCAAAAAGAGCGCCGGTTTTTAAACGGCTGGTAAATTTTTGTTTATCGGGTGGCAACATTGTTAGACCTCATTTCTATTTCGGAGAACATTCCGATTGACGATTCAGTTGTAGTTTCGCTTGTTCGCAGTGTAGTACTCTCGCAGTCTGTGTCTAACCATGTGAGTTGTAATCATCAAAACATTTTACCAGAGTGGAGAGTTATGCGGCTACTGTCAGGCGACTTCGCGGTACTCTAGGACGTAATGAAGCACCGAATGAATCAACTGTTCGCAGGGCTCATGAAAAAGTTTTTTGAGACGGGTTCAACAGTCGACCTTAAAAGTTCTGGACGTCGTTGTTCTGGCCGAACTGAGCAGAACGTTGCGTTGGTTCGTGACAGTGTGGCCGTTAGCCCAGCAAAATCAATATGTCGCCGTTCTCAACAATTGGGTTTACGATGTTCTTCTGTACGGAGAATTCTTCGGTACGATCTCCAATATCACCCGTATAAAATTCAGTTGACGCAACATTTGAAAGTGGCAGACCACCAGAAGAGACGACAGTTTGTTGACTGGGTATTGAGAAAACGGCAGGATGATGACACCTTCGCAAACAAAATCATTTTCAGTGATGAGGCGCACTTCCACTTAAACGGTTTTGTTAATAAACAGAACTGCCGTATGTTGGGTTTAGAAAACCCTCGCGTGGTTAATGAAAGGGAAATGTATGCACAGCGAGTGACAGTTTGGTGCGGCTTTTGGTCGGGCGTTGTCATCGGCCCTTACTTTTTTGAAAATCAAGAAGGAGAAGCCGTGACAGTAAATGGAGACCGATACCGTACGATGATTAGGGAGTTTTTGTGGCGTCATTTGGATGGAATGGACATTGACGAGTTGTGGTTTCAGCAGGATGGTGCCACCTGTCACGCTGCACGAGGAACAATGTTTCAAAGAACAACAATTTCATGGACAGAGTTGATGCGTGCCAGCGCAGTAGAGGAGGACACATGCATGACATCATTTTTCATACAGGAAATCGGAAGGTAAGATGAACTTGTTGATGTATTTATTTTCAGTTTTTCAATAAAATAAATCTCTTAATTTGATATATCAAAACCGGCGCTCTTTTTGAATCACCCTATATATATGGATTACAAAAAACTATGCTCATAACAGGCAGGTATAGGTATCAGACGAACTAATGTCCCATAGCCGAGCGAGTGAGAGGGAGATATGTGGCATAACTACGCATGCGCCCAAAGGTCTTTACCGTTATAATCCAAATCTAAAAACATACTACAGTCGTTATCTTGCTTGTTAGTTTACTGCATGCATAAACGCTTGATCACAACAATGAGTAAAATTAAAGACGATGTGATTGGAACGGCGCGTATGGCTTGTGCGAGTGAGAGCGTTATGCATTCTCTCTCTCCTACAGCTAGGGGACTGCAGTTCATCTGAATACTGTACCCACCGGTTTGGTCTAGAGGTAAAGTCGTCGCCAAAATCAGCTGTTTAACAGCTGATTTTCGAAGACGAAGGTTCCCGGTTCTAATCCTAGTAAAGGTAGTTACTTTTTTATGGATTTGAATGCTAGACAGTGGTTACCGGTGTACTTTGATGGTTATGGTTCAATTAACCGTACTCTCTCAGGAATGGTCGGCCTGAGTCTGTACAAGACTACACCTCTTTACACGTCATACATATCATCATCATCTCATTGGGTCATGGGGTTGCTTATTGTTCTGAATTGAACAGATTGCAACGTACACATACTAGGAATTAAAAAAAAATAACAGGCAGGTGCAATTTTAAATTATTTGCATTCAATCTGCTAGTTCCAGTGTTAAAAAAAATGTATGACTGAACCATTTAAGAACATGAGAGGTAGATGTGTAAAACACACCGTATTGTATCCCATGAAACCGTGCACCACGTCTAAACATAAATGTATTTAAATGGTGATTGAACTCTTATCACAATCCATTCGAGTTAAAAAAAATCTTTGCGTATCAGATGAAAGTTAGTATACTATTGAAATATAGTTGGGAGGTGAGTTGTCTGCTAGTGGGAGGGGGATGAAGTGAAAGGGGGACTGGTATTAGAGTAGTTATTCGAAATGGTTTGCGAGTAATATTTGTTAGAAGAGCGTGTACTAATGGTATTATTAACACTACTAGGTTATAGGAGGAGGGAGGGGAATCGTACAAACAATCCTCCACCCAAATTCCTTACCCTAGCAATCAACTGAGCTCCCATCTATATTATACTAATATAATACATACGAGGGTAAGTCAATTATTATCCGCAATTCAGTTATATTTTTGTTTATGTTGGCAGTACTGTCGTTTTGCGTTGATGACGCATGGTTTGTTTATTTGTGGTTATATGTATGCCCATAATAAACAGGTGGAGTGTCAGATTATTTGCACTCAATCTGTTCGTTGCAGGGCTAAAATAAATAGTTCTGTTTTTTATCACATGGTCAGCCAATTAAATGACTGAATCATTTAAGAACAGAAGAGGTAGAGGTGTTAAAGACACTAGTCAGAGTTACCTCCTCTGAAAGTAATGAATTTCATTATACAGCCAGACTCTGTGGTGAATGAAGTGAAGGTGTCATTTGCAGAGTGGAAAATAAGTGCTTTTCAGAGGGCTTGGCATGCTGATAAGCATACTTTTCCACTCAGTGAGGAAGGCAATGGTAAACCACCTCACTCCTCGTTTTACTTAGTAAAACCTCTACGGGTTCAAACCAGCCTTTTGGCTGATGACCTAAACAACATGTATGCTAGTTTCAAGCTGCTAGGTTAGTTCGTTATTGCTGTCGTGCTGTTAATCATGGCTGCTCCGCTTTCTATTTGCACCAAAGAAGAGCAACGTTCAACGATCCGTTTTTTGTGGTCGAAAGGTGTATCAGGATCCGAAATTCATAGAAGACTTTCGGTACAGTACGGGAACAGTGTTTTGCCACAAAGGAGTGTACGAATGGATTGAAAAATTCAAAAATTGTCGCACAAGTGTTATGCACGATGAAAGAGCCGGACGACCGTTTACCGCCGTAAATGAAGGAAATATTGAGCGTTCATGTGAAATGATTTTCTTAGACAGGCGAGTAACTATTGCCGAAGTGGCACATCGTCTGCAAATTAGCCACGGTTCTGCCTACGAAATTATTTACAAGACACTTGGGTTTCATAAAGTTTATGCAAGATGGATCCCAAAAAAACTGACACTGTTGCATAAACAAACGCGCTTGGACATCTGCAAAAAACATTTGGATCGCTATGGTAACGAACGGGACAATTTCTTAGACTGGAGCATTACTGGTGACGAAACATGGATCCATCATTACGAGCCGGAGAGTACACGGCAGAGTATGGAATGGAAACATCCAAATTCGCCGTGCAAAAAAAAAATCCAAGACCCAACCGTCCGCAGGAAAACTGATGCTTTTGGTTTTTTGGGACTCACAAGGTCCAGTATTGGAACATTATCAGGAAAGGGACACAACAATAAACAGTGTACGTTACAGTAAGATGCTTACTGCCAAGCTAAAGCCTGCAATTCGAAGCAAACGCCGAGAACTTCTGTCAAAAGGTGTTGTGTTGTTGCACGACAACGCCCGTCCACATACTTCTGCCTACATTGCTGAAACGCTTCAGAAACTCAATTTTGAAGTACTGGCTCATCCCCCAATCCCGATCTTGCTTCTTCTGATTATCACTTGTTTGGTCCACTCAAAAAGGCATTAAGGGGCCGTCGATTTACCTCGGACGAAGCACTGAAAGAAGCGATGCATTCCTGGCTCGCATATCAATCAAGAAACCTTCTTTTATGAGGGCTTCAAGAAACTTGAACAACGATGGACCAAGTGCATTGAAAAGCAAGGGGACTATGTCGAAAAATGATGTACTTGTAGTAAGTTTCCTATTTGATTACAATAAAATTTTATAACTACATTGCGGATAATAATTGACTTACCCTCGTATATGATATAATTATAATGGACAGCCAAAACAAAATTAAATATAACTAAATATAACATAATTATAAAATATAATTAAATAAAACACTCACCTCATAGTATTGCATACTTCAAGATCTTTCGTCTCTCTCGGAGACATCCTCAGGAACTTATTACACTAAACACAAAACACATATCACATTAAAAACAAATACGGTCGAAGAATACGTTAAAAAAACTAATATAATAACATGCAATACTAATTGAAACATATAATAAATACAAAATACGACAGTAACAGGAAAAAGAATTCGTAGAGTAGGCTTTTATAAAACATACGGTCTGTCGTCACCGGTTGTTTGACGAGTCTTTACCATTTTCTGTAAGCCACTATCAAATTCGAATTCCCTGAAAGGTTGCACATTTGTTCATTTCTCCTACTTCCTGCCTTACTGAATACTCTTACTGGGACAAACACTCTCACGCACGCGTACACACATCTTCTCAGTCCCAGTATATGTTACACGTTCTGTTGTATTATTTCATATTTTGATTGTTTTATTTTGCTATAACAACATTACTATTACGTTCTGCCCATAACAGACAGGGGGAGTGTTAAATTATTTACACTCAATCTGTTTTTTTTTTACGTCCTGGACTCCAGGAGGAGTATAGGACATGTCAGTTATAACACCTGAAATACATAAAAGAATCACAATATATCACTGCTATCAAGAAAAAAATTCTTGTACGCTATAAAAAGTTTCACCGATCAAGTAATTTTTCAGATTTTTTTTTAAAGGAATGCAAATTACCACAACATTTTAAAAATTGGGGTAATTTATTTATGAATTTCCTGCATGCATAAGTAGGTTTTTGTTCAAACAGTTTTGTGGAGTCATTTGCCACATAATAATCATTTCTGTTTCTCGTGGTATGATTGTTCGTTGCAGAGCTAAAATAAATAGTTCAGTTTCTTATCATATCGTTAGCCAATAAAATGAATCATTTAAAAACAGAAGAGGTAGAGGTGTAAAAGACACTAATCAGAGTTTCCTCCTCTGAAACTAATGAATTTTATTATGTAGCCAGACCCTGTGGTGAATGAAGTGAATGTGTCATTTGCAGGGTGGAAAGTGAGTGCTTTTCGGAGGGCCTGGCATGCTCTTACTCTTCTGTCTTTGTCAACCACTTTTTTGAAGGAACTCTGCAGCATCTTCCTCTCGTCCGAATATTATTAAGTAACTCTACAAAATTCATAGCAGACTATGTATTTAACTAAATGTGAAATTACGCAGGAGTATTGCTAGTCAGATTGGCGTGCTAGACGCACGAGTGGGAGAATTGTGTAACCCTTCAGGGAATTCGGATTTGATAGTGGCATACACAAAACGGAAAAGACCCGTTTTGACTGAAGACATTGGTAGAGTGAAACATGATTACGCATCCTTTTTACTGACTTTCAACCCGTAGCCTGTTTACGAGGTGTGGCTATTAAATAACGAGACTGACGTTGTAAAACATTTTGTTTTTATTTTATCCATAATCACTTATTGTCACCTTCAATATACACTCCTCCTCTATCCCTACAACGCTCCGTGCGAATTTTCCTTTGTTGGAAACTGTGATGGAAGTCATCTTCTGTCAGCTCCTTCAGGATACTTGCCGCTTTCTCTTTTACAGCTTCCACAGACTCAATCATGTCCCTTTTAATGCAGATTTCTCCTTAGGCAACAGGTAGCAAGATCTCACATGGTGCAAGATCTGGTGAACAAGGTAGATGTTTTGACACTGAGATGCTGTACTTGGCTAGGAACTTCTTGAGAGACAACACGGAATGAGCTGGCGCATTGTCTTGGTGGAGAACCCATGATTTGTCCTTCCACAATTCAAGACGTTTTTTCCTTACTCTTTGACGTAGTTTAGAAAGCACCTAAAGGTAGTAATATTGATTAATTGTTTGACCTTCAGGAACCCAGTGAAGGTACACAATCCCATGGATATAAAAAAAAAACAATCATCATTGCTTTAAATTTTGACTTGGTTATTCGAGCTTTCTTGGCTCTCGGTGAAGTTCGGCTTTTCTAGTGCATGGATTGGCGCTTCGTTTCCGGATCATAAGTAAAAAAAACCACGTTTCATGATATGTTATTATAGTTTACAAAAAAATATGGGTCATTTTCAATCGCGTACAAAGTGTTGGTACACACATTTTTGGGAGATCCATTTCACACATTTTTGAGCGGCACGTATCCTGAAGGAGCTGACAGAAGATGACTTCCAGCACTGTTTCCAACAATGGAAATTCGCATGGAGCGTTGTAGGGATAGAGAAGGAGTGTATATTGAAGGTGACAATAAGCGATTATGAATAAAATTAATATTAAATTTTTTACAACGTCAGTTTCGTTATTTAATAGCCACACTTCGTATTTTTAGATCAATAAAAAATGGTTTTTTAATTTCTGGTTAGAGGTTCCTTTAAAACGTGGGACATGTGATATTTTTAGAAGTAAATGACCGTGTAAGAGTTTTTGCTTATAAGTTATGTTTACAAAACAAATCTGCTCCGTGAATTATAAGTTTGACAGTTGTGTGAATAAACTGAATGAGCCATGTAGTTAGTATAAGAGTGGAAGGTCACAACGCGTATTGTGTTACAGTGATGATAATATTACAGGTGTAATTCTTAATGCGCAAGACCTTTTCCACCTCTCTTACTTCACTTCATTCTCCCCTGACATTGTTCAAAGAACTTGGTCACACGAGCAGCTTTTTATCGCTTGTCCAGCGTTCTTTCTATACTTCTTCCAACAGTCGGAAGATCCATTGCTTATATATAGCATATAAGCCTATATATGCTATATATGCCTATAGCATATATACCTGTATATAGTAGAGATGCCCAAAACAGGCAGGTGGAGTGTTATTTTAATTGCACTCTATCTGTTTGGTCCAGGGCTAAAAGAAATAGTTCTGTTTCTTATTATATAGGCAGCCACTTATATGACTGAACTATTTAAGAACAGAAGAGGTAGAGGTGTAAAAGGCACTAGTCAGAGTTTTTTCCTCTGAGAGTAATGAATTTCACTATGCAGCCAGACCCTGTGGTGAATGAAGTGAATGTGTCATTTGCAGGGTGGAAAATGAGTGCTTTTCGGAGGGCCTGGCATGCTGATAAGCATACTCTTTCAACTCAGTGAGGAAGGTAATGGTAAACCACCTTACTCCTCGTTTTTACTTAGTAAAACCTCTAAAGGTTCAAACCAGCCTTTCGGCTGTTGACCTAAAAAACAACAACAACATATAGTAGGGAAGAGACTAAAGAATGACGTTAATGTGGTTTTTAAACGTCCGTTACTACGTCCAGGCTTTTCATAAAAGAACGGGGTTTAAGTACGTTGAAGATCAAGTGTTTTTTCTATATGAACATTTTAAAATAGAAGTCTGATGTTCCATTTTAAAATACTGGCCATTTTTTTACTTTCTCTTGCCTATATGAATATATAGGAAGGAAAGTATTGTTTTCATGTCGATTTTAAGAAATCGAGTTTTCACCGGATCTATACGTTTCCAGACCCCCTGAACCCAAAAAACATGTTTTTAGCAATTGGTCTGTGTGTGTGTGTGTGTGTGTGTGTGTGTGTGTGTGTGTGTGTGTGTGTGTGTGTGTGTGTCTGTGTGTGTGAACAGAATATCTCAAGAACGGAACATCGTACGAACTTGAAACTTGAAACTTATATTACATACCACTACCGGATCTGACACGAACATTTTCATCAAAATCGGTCAACCGGAAGTAGTAGTTTATTCGTATAATTTTTCACTTTTTTGCGATTTTCTCAAAAAGTGGTCTTACGATTTTTCTAAAAATCGCCTTATTTACTCAATTTTTTATTCTCTACAATATAGGGTAGGCGCCATGTTTGCTGAAATTCTCGGTGAGGCTGTTTTTACGTAAAAAAGTGTTTTTTTAAGATTACGGCTTTAATATGTATTATAGCGCAAATATTTACATAATAAAAGTTGTAGAGAATTTAAAAACCTACAACTTTAATTCAAACATTTTTTTGTATAACGCTTAGTTTAGCGGTAATTAGCGATTTTCTGTTTTTTTCTCACGAAAACGTGTGAAAAATCGATTTTTTTAAGATTTCGGCCATAGTATGCACTTAACGACAAAAGTATATATAATTATATTTATAGAAAATTAAAAGATCTACAACTTTTATTTAGAGAATTTTTCTCTACAGAGCCTAGTTTAGCGGGAAAGAATGATTTTCCATGTTTTTAAGCCAAATTGAGGTAGATTTTCATTTTGCGTCTTTCATATATGATTAAAATTTGGTTATGTTTTTTGAGGTTAGTTTTTTGTTTATTTCTAATGTTTTATTACTAATGTTAGGTTATATTGTTTAAATTATTTGCACTGGCAAGAGAAAGTTGTGTGAGTGTTTCACACCAGAATTTTTTTATAAAGTGTATTTTGGCTTCACGTAAAGATAGGGAAATGATTTTTGGACTGAACCATGCATTTTTACTACAGTATTGTGTTATGTATCGTATTTTGCATTTAATTAGAAATAGATATGTGGTGTTAACAAAAAATTCTATTAGCCTCTAAACTTCTTGAGAGGAAACTGAGCTTTATAGCGGTAGCCGCTCCAGGTAAAGTCGTATAGGAAAACAAACTTCTGTGTTTTTCCTGCTGCAACTCATTTCGTAGCCTATTTTGAATTATTTAACGATGTTTGTATTTAAAAAAATAAACGCTTTGGTTGACATAATACTGTTGTGAAAATGCATGGTTCAGTCCAAAAATCATTTCCCTACCTTTACGTGGAGCCAAAAGAGCACTTTTTAAAAAAATGGCCGGCATATTAAAACGGAACATGAGATTTAACTTTTAAAACAATCATATTATAGAAAAAACTCTGATCTTCAACGTACTTAAACGCCGATTTTTATGAAAAGCCTGAATGGAGTAACGGACGTTTAAAAACCACATTAACGGAAAACCGGCTAAAAATTGAGTACTTTTTTGCGTAAATTGCTGGAGTTATCTCCAATTAATTTCTAAATTTAAACAATCTAAATCAAACCATTCAATGCAGGAAAGAAAAGGCTTTAATTTAGTGCATTGTTCAAAAATATTTGTTATGTTTTTTACTTTCTCTTGCCTATATGAATACATAGCAAGGAAAGTATTGTTTTCATGTCGATTTTTCGAAATCGAGTTTTCACCGGATCTACACGTTTTCAGACCACCTGAACCCAAAAAACATGTTTTTAGCGATTGGTCTGTGTGTGTGTGTGTGTGTGTGTGTGTGTGTGTGTGTGTGAACCGAATATCTTAAGAACGGAACATCGTACGAACTTGAAACTTAAGTTACATACCACTACCGAACCCGACACGAACATTTTCATCAAAATCGGTCAACCGGAAGTAGTAGTTTATTCGTGTAATTTTTTACTTTTTTGCGATTTTCTCAAAAACTGGTCCTACGATTTTTTTAAAAATCGCCTCATTTACTCAATTTTTTATTCTCTACAAGATAGGGTAGGCGTCATGTTCGCTGAAATTCTTGGTGAGGCTATTGTCACGTAAAAACAAAGTTTTTTTAAGATTACGGCTTTATTATGCAATTTAGCGAAAAAATTATATAATAAAAGGTGTAGAGAATTTAAAACCTTCAACTTTAATTCAAAAAATTTTTTATATAACGCTTAGTTTAGCGGTAATTAGCGATTTTCTGTTTTTTTCTCACGAAAACGTCTGAAAAATCGATTTTTTTTAAGATTTCGGCTTTAGTACGCATTTACGACAAAAGTGTATATAATAAAATTTATAGAAAATTAAAATATCTACAACTTTTATTAAGAGAATTTTTCTCTACAGAGCCTAGTTTAGAATGAAAGAGTGATTTTCCGTATTTTGAAGCTAAACTGAGGTTGATTTTCTTCATTTTGCGTCTTTTACTCATGATTAAAATTAGGTTATGTTTATTGAGGTTAGTTTTTTGTTTATTTCTAATGTTTTATTACTAATGTTTGGTATATTGTTAATTATTTGCATTGGTAAGAGAAAGTTGTGTGAGTGTTTCACACCAGATTTTTTTGAGATAAATTTCTTGAAACGAGTTAGGGAAGGTGGAATACCTCTAAGCGCACGCGACATCGCACGTCGAATCGAAAGTCAAATAAGAAAGCGCACGAGTGTGGACATAGACCTATCGAAATTTGGCTAGATATACTCGTATAATTTCACACGGCGTAAAATATTTTAATAACTAAATTTTGTTTCTCGAGTTTTTTTTTTTTTAATTGTATTGTCCTATATAAAGAACGCACTGGTTATGTAAAATTATTTCTTAAGCTGTCGCTTGTTCGCAGGTTACGCCTTCATCCTCTCGCTAACCTTCTCCCTTTGTTCCTGCGTCCATGTCCTCTGCCTTGTTTCTGCAGTCGGGAAATTCCCAAAATCTTTTATTTTCCTTCTAAAGGCAGTTCCATCTATTACATCGTTACGTGAAGCGTATATTGTGTTTAGGTTTGCTTCGATTTCTTTGATCCATCTATCTTTGGTTTTAAAACTTTCTTGATATGTGATCATTTTGTACGTTTCGTTATTTTTGTTTTGGAATCTCATCATGTGACCGTAATATTGTAGTCGACGTTTTATGAGCTTAGTTGTTAGAGTTTCGCCTAGGAAATTCATTATGTGTTCGTTCGTTCTCTTCTTGTGGATCTTGGTTTCTGGGTCGAAAACTGTTCCTAGGATTGTCTGGGTGAATCTCCTGTGTATTTTATTTAGTTTTGTTAATAATCCTTTCCTATGAAATGTTAGGGTTTCGGCTGCGTATAAGACTTGTGGTAGAACGACTGTGTTTAGATGTCTAAGTTTGGCGTTTCTAGATATGCATTTTTTGTTGTAAAAGTTCCTTGTTTGTACGTAGGCCATTTCTAGTTTTGCTATTCTGTTTTGCAATGTAAGTACGTCGTTTCCGTTTTGTTGTATAATTTCTCCTAAGTATTTGAAGTGGTTGACTCTTTTGAGCATTCCGTGTTGGGTTTTGAGGGCGGATGTTTTACTTTTGTTATCTGACATGTATACGGACTTATCGAAGGTTTATTTAAACGATAAAACAAAAACTGCTCGTGTGTACCTAGCCAAATCAGACTGCTGTTGTAAGGTTACCCCGCCGATATTCAACTCATTGCTTCAACGGATCATACCGGGTTAACATACTCCTCTGATTGTAACACGTAGTTTCATATATTTACGTGCCGTTCTTTTAAACAAAAAAACGTTTAACACGTTACTTATACGCGTATCCCTTTTTTCAAGTGATTATCCCATTCAAAAAATTGTGATAAAAAAATTTTTACTTATTTTTTAGTGTTGTGTTAAAAATTATTTTGTAATAGTGCTTAAAATATTCAAGTGTTAAAAGTGTTGTGAATAATTTTATATTAAAAAAAAGTGTCGAAATGTATAGTGTGTAAATTTAACCTATATTAAAGTGAGTTTTACGGGAAGTGTTTTTATATCCAAATGTGTTTTTTAGTGTTTTTTGTCAATGTAAAAGAGTTTAATATATTTTTGGATATCACTAACTATGGTATGTATTATTATTTTATTTTTTATTATATTATTAATTGTTGTTGTTTAGGTTAAAAGCTGAAAGGCTGGTTTAAACCACTAGAGGTTTTTTTTGGTCATCGGTCTCTCAACTGGTTTGATGCAGTTCTCCAAGCTGTTCTATCTTGTAGGACGCAAGGTGTTTCATATCTACATACCTGTAACACCCTACATCTTTTGTAATTTGGTTTATATATTCTAATCTTTGCCTCCTCCTACAATTCAATCCCTCAATATTACCCTCCATTATTAATAGATGTCTTAAGATATGCCCCACTAGCCTATCCCTTTTCTGGTAAGATGCTTCCATATACTTTTTTCTGTCCACTCGCCTAAGAACCTCTAAATTACTTATTTTGTCCACCCACTTAATCTTTAACATTTTCCTATAACACCACATTTCAAAAGCTTCTATCCTCTTCTTTTCTACAGCCCCTATCACCCACGTTTCACTCCCATATAATGCTACATTCCAAATATAATGTTTTAAGAAATTTTTCCTAATCTGTAAATCAATGTTTGTAGTCGGTAAGCTGTTTTTCATTTCAAAGGCTTTTCTAGCTTGAGCAATTCTACTTTTGATATCACTTGTACTTCTACCATCCTGTGTTATTTTACTCCCTAGATAGCAGAATTCCCCAACTTCCTGGATGTTTACGTTGCCTACTTTAAAATTTCCCGTATTTTAATACGGGAATTATTTAATTATTATTATTGGAACGTATTTTCATACGTTACAAAATATCATTTTATCCTTCATCTACTGCATTAGCAGTAATTGCAGAACAGTCGGACGTTAAACCAAAAAAAAAAAAAAAAAAAAATTCAATTTCCCAACTCTTCTACTTAAGTTTAACTTAAGTAACTTAAGTTTTAAGTTTCATGTTTGTAGGATGTTCCGTTCTTGGAATATTCTGTTCACACGCACACTCACAGACACACAGACAGACCAATCGCTAAAAACATGTTTTTTTGGGTTCAGGGGGTCTGTTTACGTGTAGATCCGGTGAAGAGTGGATTTCTTAAAATCGACATGAAAACAATAAGCCTACTTTCCTTCCTATATATTCATACAGGCAAGAGAAAGTAAAAAATCTGGTGTGAAACACTCACACGACTTTCTCTTTCCAATGCAAATAATTAACAATAAACCTAACAATAGTAATAAAACATTAGAAATAAACAAAAAACTAACCTCAATAAACATAACCTATTTTTAATCATATATGAAAGACATAAAATGAAAATCAACCTCAGTTTGGCTTAAAAATACGAAAAATCACTCTTTCACACTAAACTACTCTCTGTAGAGAAAAATGCTTTAAATAAAAGTTCTAGATCTTTTAATTTTTTATAAATTTGATTATAAACACCTTTATCATAAAGTGAATACTAAGGCCGAAATCTTAAAAAAATCGATTTTTCACACGTTTTCGTGAGAAAAAACAGAAAATCGCTAATTACCGCTAAACTAAGCGGTATACAAAAAAATGTTTGAGTTAAAAGTTGTAGAATTTTAAATTCTCTACATTTTTTATTATATACATTTTTGCTCTATAATACATATTAAAGCCATAATCTTAAAAAAACACATTTTTTACGTAAAAACACCCTGACCAAGAATTTCAGCAAACATGGCGCCTACTCTATCTTGTAGAAAATAAAAAATTGAGTAAATGAGGCGATTTTAAAAAAAATCGTAGGACCAGTTTTTGTGAAAATCGCAAAAAACTGAAAAATTACTCGAATAAACTACTACTTCCGGTTGACCGATTTTGATGAAAATGTTCGTGTCGAGTCCGGTAGTGGTATGTAACTTATGTTTTAAGTTTCAAGTTTGTACGATGTTCCGTTCTTGAGATATTCTGTTCGCACACACCCACACACACACACTCACAGACACACAACAGACACACGACCAATGCGTAAAAACATGTTTTTTGGATTGAAGGGGTCTGTTTACATGTAGATCCGGTGAAGAGTGGATTTTTTAAAATCGACATGAAAACAATAGGTCTACTTTCCTTCCTATCTACTTATTCTACTATTTGTATCGTAGTCTACTTATTCATATAGGCAAGAGAAAGTAAAAAATTGTATTTTGTATTTAAGTATGGTTCACATTTGCATATATTTTGAAATTTTTCTTACAATCGAATTATTCAGCGATTCTCATACTTTTGGGACACCCTGTGTACATTTAGGGAACATTCAATACTCTCTCTTTTTGTTGTTACTAATAAAAATGGAATGGACGAGTAGATTAAAAACATCCATTACAATTTTTTAATAGAAAAATAAAACTGAATTTAAGAATCGTTTATGTAAGCTGAAACAATACTTTACTGTTCTTCTTCAAAACAAAACACTCGATTTGAAAATGTATAAAGGTTACATTTTGTGCCAGTAAATCCAGAATCCGGTATTATTTCAAAATGTTTACTATATTTACCTATAACAAGTGTATTCCCTTTTTTATTCAAGAATGGAAAAATATTTTTTAAATAATCAAATCTACAATTTTATTTGATACAAAAAAACTTATCTTTTATTAATAATATTACAAAGAAAAATCTGGTGTAAAACACTCACATAACTTTCTCTTACCAATACAAAAATTAACAATATAACCTAACATTAGTAATAAAACATTGTTTAGGTCATCAGCCATAAGGCTGGTTTGAACCCGTAGAGGTTTTACTAAGTAAAATGAGGAGTGAGGTGGTTTACAATTGCCTTCCTCACTGAGTGGAAAAGTATGCTTATCAGCATGCCGGGCCCTCTGAAAAGCACGTATTTTCCACTCTGCAAATGACACCTTCACTTCATTCACCACAGGGTCTGGCTGTATAGTGAAATTCATTACTTTCAGAGGAGGTAACTCTGATTAGTGTCACAATACACCTCTACCTCTTCTGTTCTTAAATGATTCAGTCATTTAATTGGCTGACCATGTGATAAAGAAACAGAACTATTTATTTTAGCCCTGCAACGAACAGATTGAGTGTAAATAATTTGACACTCCACCTGTTTATTATGGGCAGAATAAAACATTAGAAGTAAATAAAAAGCTAACCTCAAAAACATAACCTTATTTTAATCATGAGTGAAAGACGCAAAATGAAAATCAACTTCAGTTTGGCTTCAAAATACGGAAAATCACTCTTTCACGCTAAACTAGGTTATGTACAGATGTGACGACTCAAAATCATCAACAGCTGGCTTTGTTTATGTTTTGGTCTGAAGTAAATGTAAATAGACCCAGCTGGTGGAAATAAATAATAAAATTTAATTTTAAAAATGTATAAACAAAATCGGGTTGCTAGGCGGCTAGTAGCTTGTTAAAGAAATTGGTAGGAATATTGATTTTTTTTTTTTTTTTTTTTTTTGGTTTAACGTCCGACTGTTCTGCAATTACTGCTAATGCAGACGGTGAAAGATGAAATGATTGTGTGTAACGTATGAAAAGATGCCGTGCCTGAATGGGATTCGAACCCAAGACCGCATGATGAAAGGCGAGCACGTTACCAACTGTGCCAATGCGGCCGGCGTAGGAATATTGAGTGGGGCCTGGATATTGAAAGGATGAGGAGGTCCCACATTTGATCTTAAAAAAAATAAAATAAAATATATATTAGAAGATAAAATAGTTTATCCACCAACGTTCATGTTATTAAAGAGACACAAATTATTCAACTTTATAATAATAGTGATTATCTGGGAGCTTTTCAATGGCAGATGTATAAAAACATTGATGAAGACATTCGTCTAATAGGAGAATTGAAAGAAAATATTTGAATCGTTCAGAGTTTGTGAAAGCAGATTAATTAAGATACGTAACAATTAAGATTGTAATTATGAAAATATATTAATTGAATAAAACCTATAATGATTTAATGTGAATAATGTTTTATTGAAGGAAAATAAGGGACAAGGTAAAATGGAAAGATAATAAAATCAAACTTGAAAGCTGATAAACAACGAATAAAGAAAACAATATTGTTTGTTATATTACACAGAAAAGTGCTCGAAATAAAAGTTGTACATCCTTTAATTTCCTATAAATTTGAATATACATTCACTTTTGTCGTAAAATAGATACTAGAGCTGAAATCTTAAAAAATCGATTTTTTACACGTTTTCGTTAGAAAAAAACAAAAAATTACCGCTAAACTAGGCGTTAAAAAAAAAAAATGATCAAAATAAAAGTTATTGGATTTTAAATTCTCTACAACTTTTATTGAATACATTTTTTCGCAAAATAGCATATTAAAGTCGCAATGCTAAACAAAAACAATTTTTTACGAAAAAATAACCTCACCAAGAATTTCAGCAAACATGGCACCTACCCAATCTTGTAGAGCATGAAAAATGTAGTAAATGAAGCGATTTTCAAAAAAATCGTAGGACCAGTTTTTGAAAAAATCGCAAAAAAGTGAAAAATTACACGAATAAACTACTATTTACGGTTGACCGATTTTGATGAAAGTGTCGGGTCCGGTAGTAGTATTTAACTTGCGTTTCAAGTTTCAAGTTCGTACAATGTTCCATTCTTGAGATATTCTGTTCACGCACGCGTGCGCGCATACACACACACACACACACACGCATACACACACACACACACACACTCTCACACACACACACGCGCGCGCACGCACGCACGCACGCACGCACGCACGCACGCACACACACACACACACACACACACACACAGAGAGAGACCATTTGCTAAAAACATGTATTTTTGGTTCAGGGGGTCTGAAAACGTGTAGATCCGGTAAAAACTCGATTTATAAAAATCGACATGAAAACAATACTTTCCTTGCTATATATTCATGTAGGCAAGAGAAAGTAAAAATGTGACTGAAATGTAAACGTTACAGGCTAAAATTAATTAAGTTCTTTAATTTCATAGCAATAATAAATTTAAGATAATAAATCTCAGTACTTAATGGAAATTGTTCTTAATTAATTAAGTTAAGAATATTATAAGAAACTTAACACGGTTTCATGTTCTTTGAAAATGTTCAAACAACAGTTCAAATAATCTTTACTGCTTCATTTTAATTGATACTAATATTTCAGAATAACCTAATAATTTTCCTTATAATGTTGTTGGGAGAAAATTATATTAGTAATAAATGTAATAGCATACTTTGATAATGATCATATCAGTAAAATACAGGATGTAGATAAAAAAACTGGTGTGATACACTCACACAACTTTCTCTTGCCAATGCAATTAATTAACAATAAACCTAACATTAGTAATAAAAACATTAGAAATAAACAAAAAACTAACCTCAATAAACATATCCTAATTTGAATCATATATGAAAGACGCAAAATGAAGAAAAGCAACCTTAGTTTGGCTTAAAAATACGGAAAATCACTCTTTCATGCTAAACTAGGCACTGTACAAAAAAATGCTTTAAATAAAAGTTATAGAGCTTTTAATTTTCTATAAATTTGTTTATATACACGTTTGTCGTAAAATGTATACTAAGGCCGAAATCTTAAAAAAATAAATTTTTCACACGTTTTAGTGAAAAAAAAAAAAACAGAAAATCGCTAATTATAGCTAAAATAAGCGTTATATAAACAAATGTTTGAAATAAAAGTTGTAGGATTTTAAATTCTCTACAACTTTTATTATATACATTTTTACGGTAAAATGCATATTAAAGCCGTAATCTTAAAAAAAGTATTGTTTTACGTGAAAACGGCCTCACCAAAAATTTCAGCAAACATGACCCTATCTTCACGTAAAAACGTTGTTTTTTTAAGATTACGGCTTTAATGTGCATTTTAGCGCAAAAATGTATATAATTTAAGTTGTAGAGAATTTAAACTCCTACAACTTTTATTTCAAACTTTTTTTTGTATAACGCTTAGTTTAGCGGTAATTAGCGATTTTCTGGTTTTTTCTCACGAAAACGTGTGAAAAATCGATTTTTTTAAAGATTTCGGCCTTGATATGCATTTTACGACAAAAGTATATATAATTACATTTATAGGAAATTAAACGATCTACAACTTTTATTTAAAGCATTTTTCTCTACATAGCCTAGTTTAGCGTGAAAGAGTGATTTTTAATATTTTTAAGCCAAAAAGGTCGTTTTTCAGTTTGGGTCTTTCAGTCATGATTAAAATAAGGTTATGTTTATTGAGGTTAGCTTTTTGTTTATTCCAATGTTTTATTACTAATGTTAGGATTATTGTTAATTATTTTCATTGGCAAGAGAAAGTTGTGTGAGTGTTTCACACCAGTTATTTTTAATGATCAAAATACAATATAGCTACTGTTTCATGTTGTACAATCACGAGGAAATAGAAATAGATTTGAAAAGAAGAAAAATTAAACGCTGTTACTCGGTTATGCTCCTTGGAATTAAGTACTTTTCAAAAGTTGAACTCCTGTTATTGACAGCCGTGATTGATTGAAAACGATTATTTGAAATGGACTCCGCCGTAACAAAATTACCTGATTACTTTTTGAAGGTATCCCTTAAATACAACTTTTTTTCTTCAATGTAAGAAATAATTATACAGGCCTTTGGAAAAATATCTGGTCTAAAACACTCACACGACTTTCTCTTGCCAATGCAAATAATGAACAATATAACCTAACATTAGGAATAAAACCTTAGAATTAAACAAAAAATCTAACCTCAACAAAAATACGAGGTGTGGGTATTAAATAATGAGACTGCCGTTGTAAAAAATTTAATTTTTACTTTCTCTTGCCTATATGAATATATAGGAAGGAGAGTATTGTATTCATGTCGATTTTTCGAAATTGAGTTTTCACCGGATCTACACGTTTTCTGACCCCCTGAACCCAAAAAACATGTTTTTAGCGATTGGTCTGTGTGTAAGTAAACAGAATATCTCGAACATCGTACAAACTTGAAACTTAAAGCTTAAACCGGAAGTAGTAGTTTATTCGTGTCATTTTTCAGTTTTTTGCGATTTTCTCAAAAACGGCTCGTACGATTTTTTTAAAATCGCCTCATTAACTAATCTGTTTATATGCTCTACAAGATAGGATAGGCGCCATGTCTGCTGAAATTCTTGGTGAGGTTGTTTTGTCATAAAAAAAACTTTTTTTAAGATTGCGGCTTAAATATGCATTTTAGCGAAAAAACGTATATACTAAAAGTTGTAGACAATTCAAAATCCTACAACTTTTATTTAACATCTCTTTTTACATAATGCTTAGTTTAGCGGTAATTAGCGATTTTCTGTTTTTTTTCTCATGAAAACGTATGAAAAATCGATTTTTTTAAGAATTAGGCCTTAGTATGCATTTTACGACAGAAAGTATGTAATCAATTTTATAGGAAATTAAAAGATCTACAACTTTTATTTACAGAATTTTTCTCTATAGAGTCTAGTTTAGCGTAAAAGAGTGATTTTTCGTATTTTTATGCTAAACTGAGGTTGATTTTCACTTTACGCCTTTCACTCATGATTAAAATAAGGTTATGTTTATTGAGGGTAGTTTTTTTATTTATTTTTAATGTTTTATTACTAATATTAGATTATATTGTTCATTATATGCATTGGAATGAGAAAGTTTTGTGTTTCACACCGGATTTTTTTACGTAGATTCGGATAAGTACAAGGATAGGGCTGTTAAATTTTGTGCTATAAATAGAACAAGAAAAACTCGTTAATAATTTAGAAGTAGAATAAAACAAGTGAACAACTGGATGTAGTAAAACACGCGAATAAAATGGGAGTATTTCTCTAATTGTAGCTAGACTCTGTCTTGTATTTTTTTCATCACATCATAGTGCTATAAAATTTTTATTATTGTTCCAGTAAAGTACCCAGAAAATCTATAAACGGTGTTAATAACAAAAAGTTTTCTTTACGGGAAAATCTACATTAATTTTTTACTTTTTCTTGCCTATATGAATATATAGAAAGGAAAGTATTGTTTTCATGTCAATTTTTTAAAATCGAGTTTTCACCGGATCTACACGTTTTCAGACCCCCTGAACCCAAAAAACATGTTTTTAGCGATTGGTCTGTGTGTGTGTGTGTGTGTGTGTGTGTGTGTGTATACAAAATATCTCAAGAACGGAACGTCGTACGAACTTGAAACTTAGAACTTAAGTTACATACCCTTACCGGACCCGAACCGAACATTTTCATCAAAATCGGTCAACCGGAAGTAGTAGTTTATTCGTGTAATTTTTCACTTTTTTGCAATTTTCTCAAAAACTGGTCCTACGATTTTTTTTAAAAATCGCCTCATTTACTCAACTTTTTATTCTCTACAAGATAGGGTAGGCGCCATGTTTGCTGAAATTCTTGGTGAGGGTGTTTTTACGTAAAAAACGTGTTTTTTAAGATTACGGCTTGATTATTAATTTTAGAGCAAAAATGTATATGATAAAAGTTGTAGAGAATTTGAAAACCTACAACTTTTATTTCAAGCATTGTTTTGTTAACGCTTAGTTTAGCGGTAATTAGCGATTTTCTGTTTTTTCTCACGAAAACGTGTGAAAAATCGATTTTTTTAAGATTTCGGCCTTAGTATGCACTTTACGACAAAAAAGTTTATGATAAAATTTATAGAAAATTAAGAGATCTACAACTTTTATTTCGAGAACTTTTCTCTACAGAGCCTAGTTTAGCGTGAAAGTGTGATTTTCCGTTTTTTTAAGCCAAATTGAGTTCGATTTTAATTTTGCGTCATTCACTCATGATTAAAATAAGGTTATGTTTTTGAGGTTAGTTTTTGTTTATTTCTAATATTTTATTAATAATGTTAGGTTTATTATTAATTATTTGCATTGGCAAGAGAAAGTTGTGTGAGTGTTTCACACCAGATTTTTTCTCACAAATACATGAAAAAATCAATTTTTTTAAAGATTTCAGGTTTAGTATATTCATTTTACGACACAAGTTTATAGTCTATATTAAAATTTATATGAAATTAAAAGATCTACAACTTTTATTTAAAGCATTGTTCTCTACAGGGCATGTGGCAACTGTACCACCAGTGGGACGTTGGACGGTCAATTCTGAATGGTACACAACCATTTGTTTGCCAGAAGTTTTTGGAAAAATAAAGAAAACCAACCCCCGAAGACGAATCATTCTCCACCAGGACAATGCGAGCTCTCACACGTCGGCTGAAACAATGAACTTTTTGAGAAATAAAAAATCTGGTGTGAAACACTCACACAACTTTCTCTTGCCAGTGCAAATAATTTACAATAAACCAAACATTATTAATAAAATATTAGAAATAAACAAAAAACTAACCTCAATAAACATAACCTTATTTTAATCATTAATGAATGACGCAAAATGAAAATCGTACTCAGTTTGGCTTAAAAAAACGGAAAATCACACTTTCACGCTAAACTAAGCTCTGTAGAGACAAATTCTCTTTATAAAAGTTGTAGATATTTTAATTTCCTATAAATTTTATTATGTACACTTTTGTCCTAAATTGCGTACTAAAGCCGAAATCTTAAAAAAATCGATTTTTCACACGTTTTCGTGGGAAAAAAACAGAAAATTGCGAATTACCGCTAAACTAAGCGTTATACAAAAAAATATTTGAAATAAAAGTTGTAGAATTTTACTTTCTCTACAACTTTTATAATATAAATCTTTGCTCTAAATTGCATATTAAAGCCGTAATCTTAAAAAAAACTATGTTTTTACGTGAAAACAGCCTCACCCAGAATTTCAGTAAACATAACACCTACCCTATCTTGTAGAGAATAAAAAATTGAGTAAATAAGGCGATTTTTAAAAAAATCGTAGGACCAGTTTTTGAGAAAATCGCAAAACAGGAATAAACTACTACTTCCGTTGACCGATTTTGATGAAAATGTTTGTGTCGGGTCCGGTAGTGGTATGTAACTTAAGGTTCAAGTTTCAAGTTCGTACTATATTCCATTCTTGAGATATTCTGTTCACACACACACACACACACACACACACACGCACACACACACACACACACACGCGCACACACACACACACACACACACACACACACAGACAGACACGCAGACCAATCGCTAAAAACATGTTTTTTGGGTTCAGGGGATCTGAAAATGTATAGATCCGGTGAAAACTCGATTTATTTAAAATCGACATGAAAACAATACTTTCCTTCCTATATATTCCTGTAGGCAAGAGAAAGTAAAAATCGAATTGATGGGCCATCCGCAATACAGCCCTGATTTGGCACCTAACGACTTCTTTTTATTCCTGCTCATCAAAAATAAATTAAGAGGTCAACGTTTATCGACGCCTGAAGAAGCAGTTGATAGATTCAAAAAGCACATTTTGGAGGTACCTCAATCGGAGTGGAACAAGTGCTTCGAAAATTGGTTCAAACGCATAAAAAAATCTATTGATCATCATGGAGAATATTTTGAAAAACAATAAAGCCATTTACATTGATTAATTTGTTTTTTACTTTCTGTATGAATATATAGGAAGGAAAGTATTGTTTTTATGTCGATTTTTCAAAATCGAGTTTTCACCGGATCTATACGTTTTCAGACCCCCTGAACCCAAAAAACATGTTTTTAGCGATTGGTCAGTGTGTGTGTGCGTGTGTGTGTGCACGTGTGTGTGCACGTGTGTGTGTGTGTGTGTGTGTGTGAGTGTGTGTGTGTGTGCAAAATATCTCAAGAACGGAACATCGCACGAACTTGAAACTTAAAACTTAAGTTTCGTACCTTTACCGGACCCGACACGAACATTTTCATTAAAATCGGTCAACCGGAAGTAGTAGTTTATTCGTATAATTTTTCACTTTTTTGCGGTTTTCTCAAAAACTGGTCCTACGATTTTTTTAAAAATCGCCTCATTTACTCAATTTTTTATTCTCTATAAGATAGGATAGGCGCCATGTTTGCTGAAATTCTTGGTCAGGCTGTTTTTACGTAAAAAAAGTGTTTTTTAAAGATTACGGTTTTAATATGTATTTAAGCGCAAAAATGTATATAATAAAAAATGTAGAGAATTTAAAATCCTACAACTTCTATTTCAAACATTTTTTTGTATAACGCTTAGTTTAGCGGTAATTAGCGATTTTCTGTTATTTCTCACGAAAACGTGTGAAAAATTGATTTTTTTAAGATTTCGGCCTTAGTATTCATTTTATGACAAAAGTGTTTATAATTAATTTTATAGAAAATTTAAAGATCTACATTTTTTATTTAGAGCATTTTTCTCTATAGAGTCTAGTTTAGTGTGAAAGAGTGATTTTCCGTATTTTTAAGCCGAACTGAGTTAGATTTTCAATTTGCGTCTTTCTGTCACGATTAAAATAAGGTTATATTTTTAGAGGTTAATTTTTTGTTTATTTCTAATGTTAGGTTATATGGTTAATTAGTTGCATTGGCAAGAGAAAGTTGTGTGAGTGTTTCACACCAAATTTTTTGTTTTCTATTCCCGAAATATAAAAGGCAACTCTCGTAATAAGAAACACAACTATTTTTTGTAGCCCTGGAACCAGCGGATAGAGTGGAAATAATTTAACAATGTACAGGGTGATTTTTTAGTCCTGTTACCCAATTGTTAATGTCTGGTAATATTTTTCTAAAAAAAAATAATTTTGTTTTGTGACACTAAGTTGGTAGCCCTACTCAACCAGTATGGATATGGCAGTGTGAGTTGATTCTCCTTGAGCTGTGTAAAATTTTGTGCCATTTCCGGTCGTGCTACGAACAGAATGTCTTTTATCCTAAAACAATCTCTTGTTTAAATCTGGAGGCTGAAGCTCTAGAACTAATCGTATGTGATACGGATACAATTTCAATTTTTTAGCTGCTTTCTGAGCACTCGAACATGACAAATCAACATGCGAGGAAAGTTTTTGTAAACTTTTCCATGGAGAATTGAGCAATCTTGTTTTCACATTCTCTTAACGTCATCTGTCAAGAGAGTTGGTCGACCACTACGTTTTCTGCTGCAAACAATACCTGCCTCTAAAAATCAGTTAGTTAGCCTAGAAATTGATTAGAATAGAGTGGAGGAACACCAAAAAATTTAATTTGAAATGATTCTTTTACACATTTAATGATTCTTTTGTAGCAAAATATTGTTCAAGAATGAAAACCCGTTGTTCTAGGGTAAAAGACATTCTGTTCGTAACACAACCGGAAACAGCACAAAATTTTACACAACTCAAGTAGAATCAACTCAAACTGTCGTATCTATACCGGTTGAGTAGGGCTACCAACTTTGTGTCACAAAACAAAATATCCCTTTCTTAGAAAAAAATTACCAGACATTAAAAATTGGGTAACAGGACTAAAAAATCGCCCGGTACAAGAATGATAATCGAATTGTTAAGTTGACTGAAACAACAATCGAATAATTGTGTTCGATTCACAACATGTTACTACTCGTAGAAAGAAACCAAATAAAATGTATTGAAATATTTAAATAAATAAAATAAAGCACAGTCGTGTTTTAACAGATGTTATTATATGCACGTGTTAACGCATTTGTGATTTTAGATTGAGATCTAATTTCGTATTTCAAGAACTCATACCTGGGTGTCGACATATCTGTTTTTACTTTCTCTTGCCTATGTGAATATATAGGAAGGAAAGAATTGTTTTCATGTTGATTTTTCGAAATCGAGTTTTCACCGGATCTATACGTTTTCAGCCTTCCTGAACCCAAAAAACATGTTTTTAGCGATTGGTCTGTGTGTGTGTGCGCGCGCGCGCGCGCGTGTGTGTGTGTGAACAGAATATCTTAAAAACGGAACATCGTACGAACTTGAAACTT
Organism: Catonia carolina; assembly: GCA_035578175.1. Lineage (NCBI taxonomy): Eukaryota > Metazoa > Arthropoda > Insecta > Hemiptera > Achilidae > Catonia > Catonia carolina. Next base: position 7,228,579 of record JAQMRL010000020.1, on the reverse strand, counting down.
GAAACTTAAGTTACATACCCCTACCGAACCCGACACGAACACTTTCATCCAAATCGGTCAACCGGAAGTAGTAGTTTATTCGAATAGTTTTTCACTTTTTTGCGATTTTCTCAAAAACTGGTCCTACGATTTTTTTTTTACATCGCCTGGTTTACTACATTTTATATGCTCTACAAGATAGGGTAGGCGCCATGTTTGCTGAAATTCTGCGTGAGACTGTTTTTACGTAAAAACATTTTCTTTTTAAGAAAACAGCTTTAATACGCATTTTAGCGCAAAACGTTATACGAGTATAATAAAAGTTGTAGAGAATATAAAATTCTACAACTTTTATTTCAAACATTTTTTTGTATAACGCTTAGTTTAGCGATAATTAGCAATTTTCTGTTTCTTTCTCACGAAAACGTGTGAAAAATCTATTTTTTTAAGATTTCGGCCTTAGAATGCATTTTACGACAAAAGTGTATGAAATAAAATTTATAGGAAATTAAGCGATCTACAACTTTTATTTAAAGCATTTTTCTCTACAGAGCCTAGTTTAGCGTGAAAGTGTGATTTTCCGTTTTTGTTAAGCCAAATTGAGTTCGATTTTCATTTTGCGTCTTTCACTCATGATTAAAATAAGGTTATGTTTTTGAGGTTAGTATTTTGTTTATTTCTAATATTTTATTAATAATGTTAGGTTTATTATTAATCATTTGCATTGGCAAGAGAAAGTTGTGTGAGTGTTTCACACCAGATTTTTTACTTTCGCTTGCTCTGTATGAATATATAGGAAATGAAAGTATTGTGACAATATAGAAGAAGGGCATGGTTCGCGAAATTTCTAGTATTCATTCATAAAATGGTAAAGAGTAGATAATAGAGTGAAAAAGTAACAATAGGATACCTATTTATAAAAGGTTATTCAAATGGTGTATGAGAAGGTCGGGTTATTAATGTACAATTACTATTTATGAAAGGACCGTTTGATTACACTTTCTATTTACAATAGTTGACTTGTTTACAATAGATTTTTCTAGCACTCATTTATAAAGGGTTTTTTTTGTACTTCAATATTTGTATGGAAGTTCGGTGTCTTTCGGGAAGATTCTTTTTTTAATTAACTATATAAAGAGACCCCCGAGCGCGGTCAATGAGTTAGTATTCGTTTGATCTTTGACGATTGACTATCGGGCGTTACATCAGGTTAACGGTTCCGTGGTATTGTTATACTGTCTTTGTGTGAGTGTGTATTGTGTAAAGTTATTGTGTAGGTGCATTAAATTCAGTTTCATTTTGTATGTACGAGGGGGTACCCAAAAGTATCCGGAATAGCTCTGCTTTGGGCGGAGCTTGTGCAGTACAAATTCCCGCCAATTGGCTGCTTGTAGCGCTACTCATTGCCAGTTCAATGCCATTTTGTTCGTTGATCTAGCTTGTTCTGTTCTCGTGCAGTGATTGTTCTCGCTAGTGCTGTTTTGTGCTCGTGTCGTTTTTCATGATGGCAAGTTTTAATGAACAACGTGCGGCTGTGAAATTTTGCTTCTTGCTCGGTAAAAACGCCGCGGAAACAGTTGTAATGTTGAACACAGCTTACAAAGACGACGCTATTGGAAAAACCCAAGTGTACGAGTGGATTTTGCGCTTTAAAAATGGCGACATGTCGATTGAGAACAAACCTCGTTCTGGACGACCGTCGACTTCCCGAACAGACGAAAATGTTGTGAAAGTGAAAGAAATTGTACGAACAGACCGACGACAGACCATTGACCAAATATCACAGGTTAGTGGGTTATCTTGGAGCTCAGTCCAACGCATTTTAACAGAAGACTTGACAATGAAAAGAGTCGCTGCCAAGTTTGTGCCTCGGGTTCTGACAGACACTCAAAAGGAACGTCGAATTGAAACGTGTAGTGATTTGAAACAACAGCTTGAAACTGATCCAGATTTCATGTCAAAGATCATTACGGGTGACGAGTCTTGGTGCTATGGGTACGACCCAGAAACCAAACAACGATCCAGTCAATGGAAGACTTCATTATCACCCCGACCAAAAAAAAGTCGTCAAGTCAGATCGAACATCAAAACAATGCTGATTTGTTTTTTTGATGTGAGGGGAATTGTCCATTCAGAGTTCGTTCCACCAGGCCAGACGGTAAATCAAGCTTTTTATCTTGAAGTGTTAAGAAGACTACGAAACAGCATTCGACGTAAAAGACCTAATTTGTGGCAGACAGGGGACTGGTTTTTCTACCACGACAACGCGCCTGCACACACGGCAATCTCGGTTACCCAGTTTTTGGCGAAAAACGGCATGGTTTTGCTACCACATGCACCGTACTCACCCGATCTGGCTCCGTGTGATTTTTTCTTGTTCCCACGCATGAAAAGGGGCATGAAAGGTCTCCGATTTAACAACGTTGATGATGTCAAGAAAAAAACGACGGATGAGCTGGCAGCCGTCACTGAAGAGGAGTACAAAAAATGTTTTGAACAGTGGAAGCACCGGTGGGACAAATGTATTAGTTGTAATGGAGAGTATTTTGAAGGGGATAAGGTTCTTTTGTAAAAAAATTAAAAATAAATAGTTTTAAAAAATAATTCCGGTTTCTTTTGGGTACCTCCTCGTATATTCTATAAAATTGATTGTAAGTAGTGCTAAGTAAATTATTTAAGTTATTTTTGTTGTTTATTATTTACGTATTTTAAGTAAATTAAGTTATTTATTATATTACTTCATTATAATTAGTTTAATATTTATTTTGTAAATCTTTTAGTGTAATAAATATTTGTAATTGTAAACTTTAGTGTATTTATTATTTAATCACCTAAATCCCGAAACGGACCTTAGCGATAAGTGCCACAGTATTGTTCTCATGTTGATTTTTAGAAATCGAGTTTTTACCGGATGCACGCATTTTCAGGCTTCTTGAACCCAAAAAAATCATGTTTAAAGGCTACGTATGTATTTTGTTTTATTTAACATTATTCGTTGCGGGAACCATTTTATTTTTGTACCATAAGCTTTAAATTTTACTTGCAGTTAGTTTTTTCTTTTCCTAATATATTTTCATATATTCCTTCGTAAATAGTATATAATGTAGTATTTAGAAAGATGAAGTATAATATCGTGAAAAATAAATATATTAATAAATTTTGATATTTTTCTTGATATTTTTAATGTTGTACAGTAAAACCACTCCTAACTGACATGTTCCTTTTACAGACCCCTCTATTTAACGGACACTTTTTACATTCCCGATCCTACGAGATAGAAAAAATTAATAAAAGTCTCTCAAATCCGGACACTATACCATAAATTATATACATATCTATAGGCCTACCTTATAATAATATAGGGTGATTCAAAAAGAGCGCCGGTTTTGATATATCAAATTATGAGATTTATTTTATTGAAAAACTGAAAATAAATACATCAACAACTTCATCTTACCTTCCGATTTCATGTATGAAAAATGATGTCATGCATGTGTCCTCCTCTACTGCGCTGGCACGCATCAACTCTGTCCATGAAATTGGATATTACTGCACGACAAGTTTCGACTTCCATTTGCCCGATAACCCGTCGAATTTCCTCCTTCAAGTCATTGATGTTTCGGGGTTTATTGGCATACACCAATGACTTCAGATGACCCCAAAGATGAAAGTCACACGACCTTGGTGGCCATTGATGGTCGGAATTACGAGAAATGATGCGATCCTGGAACCGTTCACGGAGCAACAACATTGTTTCTCGTGCAGCGTGACAGGTGGCACCATCCTGCTGAAACCACAACTCGTCAATGTCCATTCCATCCAAATGACGCCACAAAAACTCCCTAATCATCGTACGGTATCGGTCTCCATTTACTGTCACGGCTTGTCCTTCTTGATTTTCAAAAAAGTAAGGGCCGATGACACCGCCCGACCAAAAGCCGCACCAAACTGTCACTCGCTGTGCATACATTTCCCTTTCATTAACCACGCGAGGGTTTTCTAAACCCCACATACGGCAGTTCTGTTTATTAACAAAACCGTTTAAGTGGAAGTGCGCCTCATCACTGAAAATGATTTTGTTTGCGAAGGTGTCATCATCCTGCCGTTTTCTCAATACCCAGTCAACAAACTGTCGTCTCTTCTGGTGGTCTGCCACTTTCAAATGTTGCGTCAACTGAATTTTATACGGGTGATATTGGAGATCGTACCGAAGAATTCTCCGTACAGAAGAACATCGTAAACCCAATTGTTGAGAACGGCGACGTATTGATTTTGCTGGGCTAACAGCCACACTGTCACGAACCAACGCAACGTTCTGCTCAGTTCGGCCAGAACGACGACGTCCAGAACTTTTAGGGTCGACTGTTGAACCCGTCTCAAAAAACTTTTTCATGAGCCTGCGAACTGTTGATTCATTCGGTGCTTCATTACGTCCTAGAGTACCGCGAAGTCGCCTGACAGTAGCCGCATAACTCTCTTCACTCTGGTAAAATGTTTTGACGATTAACACTCGTTGTGCAATAGTAAACTTCTCCATGGTTAGACACAGACTGCGAGAGTACTACACTGCGAACAAGAGAAACTACAACTGAATCGTCAATCGGAATGTTCTCCAAAATAGAAATGAGGTCTAACAATGTTGCCAACCGATAAACAAAAATTTACCAGCCGTTTAAAAACCGGCGCTCTTTTTGAATCACCCGTTATTTAGTGATTAATTTTATTTTTATAACATAAGCTTTAAATTGTACAATCATTTTATTTTTTATTTTTTTAATAAAATTTCATATTTCCCTTCGCTAATCTAATGTAGTATTTAAAAAGATGAAGTATAATATCGTGAAAAATAAATATACAGTAGACTCTCAGAAATCCGGACTAATGTGGCGGACGGCCGGTCCGGATTTCAAAAAATCCGGATTTCCCGGAGGTTGCGAATTTCGTCTTTATGGCGAATAATTACGACAATAAGCATTAACGTTTATCTGCTAATATAAGAGTGAGCTTCTGAAAAAACTTTAAAACTCTGTAGGCCTAATAAATTACAGTAGGCTACTGGTACTGTAATTATTCAATATACGAAGCACAAACATTGACTAAACTTAACGCTAATGTACCGTAATAAGATTCGATTGCACTCTTTGTAAGATTTGCAAGTTACAGATTTCAAACATGTAACAATGAATGTCATATATGTCTCAATTATAGAGTAATTACACGATCAACTAAATAAAATCTAAATGTACTGTAACACGGTACTGTGCTTAGTAAAGTACGGTTCTGGGATTAAATAAAATGCCTCGTAAAATCACAAACATAGATTTTACTGAAACACAGAGCTCCCGACGACACAAACTACTGTGGCCCCTAAATGACAAAAAATGTCATTTACATACATTTTATATACGCAATTATTATTAAAAAGTACATACACACAAATTATAGTGCTAATCGCATGATCGTTCATCGGGCTAATCCCATGAAAACTTTTTACTGGTTGTTAATTTAAAAGTTGTAAATTTTCAGAAAATAAAGTAAAAAAAAAATCATCGTCCAGACTACCGCGATCCGGATTTTTGAGAGTCTACTGTATTAAAAAATTTTGATATTTTTAATATTGTACAGTAAAACCTCTCTTAACATACATGGCGCCTACCCTATCTTGTAGCGCATTAAGTATTAAGTAAATCAGGACATTTTAAAAACATCTGGTGTGAAACACTCACACAACTTTCTCTTGCCAGTGCAAATAATTAACAATAAACCTAACATTAGTAATAAAACATAAAAAATAAACAAAAAAACTAACCTCAATAAACAAAACATAATTTTAATCATGAGTGAAAGACGCAAAATGAAAATCAACCTCAATTTGGCTTAGAAATACGGAAAATCACTCTTTCTCTCTAAACTAGGCTCTGTAGAGAAAAATACTGTAATTAAAAGTTGTAGATCTTTTAATTTTCTATAAATTAAAATATATACACTTTTGTCGTAAAATGCATACTAAGGCCGAAATCTTAAAAAAATCAATTTTTCACACATTTTTGTGAGAAAAAAATCAGAAAATCGTAAATTACCGCTAAACTAAGCGTTATACAAAAAATTGTTTGAATTAAAAGTTGTAGAATTTTAAATTCTCTATAATTTTTATTATATAAAGTTTTGCACTAAAATGCATATTAAAGCCGTATTATTAAAAAAACAACGTTTTTACGAGAAAACACCCTCACCAAGAATTTCAGCACACATGACGCCTACCCTATCTTGTAGAGAATAAAAAATTTAGTAAAACAGGCGATTTTAAAACATATCGTAGGACCAGTTTTTGAGAAAATCGCAAAAAAGTGAAAAATTACACGAATAAACTACTACTTCCGGTTGACCGATTTTGATGAAAATGTTCGTGTCGGGTTCGGTAGTGGTATGTAACTTAAGTTTCAAGTTTCAAGTTCGTACAACGTTCCGTTCTTGAGATATTTTGTATACACACACACAGACCAATCACTAAAAACATGTTTTTTGGGTTCAGGGGGTCTGAAAACGTATAGATCCGGTTAAAACTCGATTTCGAAAAATCGACATGAAAACAATACTTTCCTTCCTATATATTCATATAGGCAAGAGAAAGTAAAAAATCGTAGGACCAGTTTTTGAGAAAATTACAAAAAAGTGAAAAATTACACGAATAAACTACTACTTCCGGTTGAGCGATTTTGATGAAAATGTTCTTGTAGGGTCCGGTAGTGGTATGTAACTTAAGTTTTAAGTTTCAAGGTCGTACGATGTTCCGTTTTTGAGATATTCTTTATACACACACAATGTGAAACACTAACAAACATTCTCTTGCCAATGTGAATAATGAAAGATTAGAAATAAACAAAAAACTAACCTCGAAAAACATAACCTTACTTTAATCATGAGTGAATGATGCAAAATGAAAATCAACCTCAGTTTGGCTAAAAAGTACGCGGAAATCACTCTTTTACGCTAAACTAGGCTCTGTAGAGAAAAATGCTCTAAATAAAACTTGTAGTTTTATTTGTTTAATTTTTAGCTATTTTTTTTTTAATTTTCTATAAATTTTATTTTATACACTTCTGTTGTACTTAAATTAAGCTGAAATCTTAAAAAAATCTATTTTTTACATTTTTGTGAAAAACGCTAAACTAAGCGTTATGATGTCTGCCCATGACAGACATATGGACAGCTGTTTTTATTAGTTAATAAATCCTTTTTTGCTAAAACTTTTGTTTTTTTTAGGTCCGAAGTGTTTTAATCTGTTGCCTATTGAAATTAAAAATAGCTTAAACGTGTTAATATTTTCAAGAAAGGTTAAAGATTGGCTCAATGAGATAACTGATGTTGATTCACTTGTAAGAATTGTTGGTTAGTGTTGGTGTTTTACCGTTGCTGACTTGCAGTGCTTGCTATTCAGTCTTTGTAGGAATTTACTGATCTTGGTAAACAATATAACAATAATAACTGATTTTAGTGTTAGTCATGTACAGGTGAATATCTGCTCTGAAGATTGACGGCTTGGTTAATATTGTTGTTAAAAAATATAGTTAACATGCGCTGTAGCTGCCGCTACAATTTGAGTTGTCATTTGTAGTGGATGACGACATTTGATTTGTAATTTAATACTATAATTCATTTGATTTGTAATTCATTTGTAAACTTGTTTTTATGTATTTTGGTTGTTTTTTGTATATATAACCACCGTTTACTTGAGTTGGTGGTTATTTATTCCTAGTAGATAAGATATAATTTTGTATTTGTATAAAGTGGAATAAATAAATATTATTATTATTATTATTCAACATAAGACCCTATATACTGATTAAACATCGGTATTAAAAAAGTTAAATTTTTCATTATTTATATTGGTTATATTAATATTTTATATTGCATATAATATGCAAAACATAAAACATATATTATGGTTATTTTACATTTTATTGTTTTATTTCATTTTTATTTATTATTTTATTTTATTTATTTCATTTTATTTATTATTGTAGTATTTCATTTTATTGTATTATTTTAACATATTATGTTAAAATATTTAATTATATACAGAGTGTCTCACGAGTAACCCGACAAACTTATAAGGTGGTTTCCTCTCATCAAAATAATGAAAAAAGTTTACATAAACATGGGTCCGGAAACGCTTCATTTGTTTATTATTGGCCTATTTTACATAATTCTCTTCAGAATTAAAATCTCTACAAATTTTGCTTAATTAATTTACACATTTATTAGCCATTTAACACAGTTATTGTTCTTCAAACCTAAAAAAACGTATTTTTATGCACAGATTTGCCCGTTTTTCATTTGATATTACAAAAACTACTGAAGATATGGTTCTGGAACTTATTTTATTAAATTTTTTGGGTTGAAATACATAAGAAACCATCAAATCTACTCATAAAATTGGGTTCCTAGACCTCTAGGACAGGGGTTCTCAACCTTTCAGGCTCTGTGCCTCCCGTAGTAGACTGACTTTTCGTCACGCCTCCCCTGTACTATTACCCCCTTATATGGTCAACACAAGTAGACCTACTTAGTTGAATTTCAATTTGTAACTATAGCGAGTTTAGGGATGGGATAAAGGTTAGACTTGCAGGTAATACAATTAAATATTTGATAACTTTTTACAAAATGTTTAATACTACCTTCAATACATCTTTGAAAATACAGTAAAATCACAAAACCAAAAAACTTAAAATAAAATTGTTTATGAAATCTTCAAACTATAACATTGACTGTTGTACAATAAAATAATGGTGTTTGAGATATAAAGGCAGGAACTAACCTGGGTTAATCATAGCTTTTTTCCTATTCTAATACGATGACGCCTCCCTTGAAAATCTTCTACGCCCCCCAGGTTGAGAACCCCTGCTCTAGGATGACTTTATTTAGGCGTATGTTCTGAATCCAGGGCGAAATTTTTCGCTAGCCATAACTCGCTAACGAAGCGTTTCCGGACCCATGTTTATTTAAACTTTTTTAATTATTTTGATGAGAGGAAATGACCTTAGAAGTTTCTCGGGTTACTCATGAGACACCTTGTATATAAGTTAACCCTTTAATGCATGGTGTAGCTCAGAAGCAACATCAACCTGTATGATTGTAGTTCATTCTGGTAACCTTATTTTGAAGTTGTATTAACGAGCTATATCATGGAATATGGAATATGAGTTTGACTTTTTTCTGTTTACTCTTTGTTCTATTACATGCGACTTGCTTAGGAACGGGTTGTGACGAGAACCACAAAATACACTGGTCTACATCAAAAATTCCGCTTGAACTTTAATAGGTGATCTTAATGTATTTTGACCCCTGAATCCAAATCTGACCTCCGTTTTGGTCCATCACCCACCATTTTTAGGGGGTGGGCCACTGCTCCTTATTTGGGAAATTTCAACTTTTTATCAGTCTGGTGTAACAAACTATGATATTCAATTCTGCGGTCGTATCACGTTTTTATGGTTCTTCAAGGCCTACCTAACACTGAAAGAGTACAATAAGAGAGTATTGATGTATTGATACATTTTGTGCATTTTTACTTACACAATTTTTCTGGTTCAAGATACTTGTCATCGAATACATATACTAAAAGAGAGTGGTTTTACTTGGAGGTAGCTTTTCTCTTGTACTGATCTCTGGGAGTTTCACGCAAGAGTGACCAGCAATAGTCTACTAACATACTTGAGTTCCACTTCCCAGAGAACAGTTTTTCAAAGAGTATAATGTGTCGATGTAACCTTCTCTGTGTGCATCGTAAACTGCTCCCCATTTTTCTGGGAAAAAGTCAAAATGCGCGTATAAAAGGTGCAATTTTAAAAACATGTTGCAACCCATCGACTCGTATGCAGATATCAATTCTTAGATGAGTTCAACATAATTTTCGCTAAGCTAAGCTTGTCACTTGGTCTGGCTTCCCACCCTGCCACACCTCTGAACTAACAGTGATATCACCCCTTCGGTCTTCATGCATAAATGTGCATGCACTGAGATAACATTTTCTATGGAGGGGAGGAGGGGGTACTTATAACCTCCCCCTGCCCATCGCTTTATTAGGAATAACCGCTTTTAGGTGTTTTTTTCGAGAATTTCGGGGAGGGGCGCTCCTCAAAAACGGTGGGTGATAGAGAGAAACGGAGGTCAGATTTGGATTCAGGGGGTCAAGATACGTAACGATCACCCATAAAAGTCCAAGGGGAAAAAACTTTCTTTTTTTTGCAGACCAGTGATATTGGATAGTTTTCAACTGTTGATAACAGTTTGTAAATTAACATTTTACTTGAATAAAAAAATCTACAGCGTTACCATAACGTTATGTTCATCAATAATAATCAGATAACTATAATCTTCTTTTAGTAATTATAATATAGCTTGTTTTATTTATGTTGTTCCTCAGGAATCATGGAGTAAAGCATTTTTTATACAATTAAAGTTTAAAATAAAGTTGTACTACAATAATCAATCATTGCCTTTATATTTTATTCATTGTCCAAAATAGGTCTACCACTCACGTACACCCTTTATCCATGGTGTTGCTCATGGGTCACACAAAGAAAAACTTAATTTTCCAGAAAAGCAATGAAAGAAAAATTTTAAATTATTTTTCCCTTTAATCTAAATGTTTTTTACCACGTAATTTAATTTTTTTTATTAAAAAACAAAAAAATCATGCATTAAAGGGTTAAATTTTTCATTGTTTATATTGGTATGAGAAAGTCGTGTGAGTTTTTCACTCCAGAATTTAGCCTACGTGCATAAATGTTAAAATATTTAATTTTATATAGCTACTAAATATTTTACATAATAGGCCCTACTATAGAAGACAGGGGTGTAGCTTGTCTTAAAATAGAGATACCGTTTTCTGTAGTGATAATATAAGGGTGTTCTTAAATCTGATCGATGAGAGGCACAAAAATTGAAGAGCTTAAGCGCTTATCCGGGATTTCAAAGCAAAACACAAATGAAATTATGAACACACACACACACACACACACACACATACACACACACACACACCCACACTAACCACTACGCCTACATACTGCGTACCCACAAGTACCCTTTACCAATTTATATTTTACTTTCTCTTCCCTATATGAATATGTTGTTTAGGTCAACAGCCGAACAGCTGGTTTGAACTTCTAGAGGTTTTACTAAGTAAAAACGAGGAGTAAGGTGGTTTACCATTGCCACAACTCACTGAGTTGAAAGAGTATGCTTATCAGCATGCCAGGCCCTCCGAAAAGCACTCATTTTCCACCCTGCAAATGACACATTCACTTCATTCACCACAGGGTCTGGCTGCATAGTGAAATTCATTACTCTCAGAGGAAAAAACTCTGACTAGTGCCTTTTACACCTCTACCTCTTCTGTTCTTAAATAGTTCAGTCATATAAGTGGCTGCCTATATAATAAGAAACAGAACTATTTCTTTTAGCCCTGGACCAAACAGATAGAGTGCAATTAAAATAACACTCCACCTGCCCGTTTTGGGCACCTATATGAATATATATAGGAAGGAAAAGATTGTTTTCATGTCGATTTTAAGAAATCGAGTTTTCACCGGATCTATATGTTTGTATTTAGACCCCCTGAACCCAATAAAACAAATTTTTAGCGATTGATCTGTGTGAGTGAATAAAATATATCAAGAACGGAACATCGTACTTAAGTTTAAACTTAAGTTAGACACCACTACCGGACCCGAACGACATTTTCATCAAAATCGTTCAACCGGAAATAGTAGTTCATTCGTGGTTTTTCACTTTTTTGCGATTTTTCGAAAACGGGTCCTACGTTTTTTTAAAAATCGCCTTTTTTACTAAATTTTTTATGCTTTACAAGATACGGTAGGCGTCATGTCTGCTGAAATTCTTCGAGAGGCGTTTTCACGTAAAAAAATGGTTCTTTTAAGATTGCGGCTTTAGTATGCATTTTAGCGCAAAAACACGTATAGTAAAAGTTGTAGAGAATTTAAAATCCTCCAGCTTTTATTTCAAACACTTTTTTTATATAACGCTTAGTTTAGCGGTGATTAGCGATGTTTTGTTTATTTCTTACGAAATAGTGTAAAAAAATCGATATTTTTAAGATTTCAGCTATAGTAGGTCTATGCATTTTACGACAAAAGTGTATAAAATAAAATTTATAGGAATTGAAAAGTTCTACAACTTTTATTTTGAGCATTTTTCTCTACAAAGCCTAGTTTAGCGTGAAAAGTTGATTTTTATTTTGCATCATTCACTCATGATTAAAATAAGGTTATATTTTTTCAGGTTATTTTTTTGTTTTTATTTCTTATGTTAGGTTATATTGTTCATTATTTGCAATGGCAAGAGAAAGTTGTGTGATTGTTTCACATCAGATTTTTTAATATTGCGATGAGAAGAAAAAAGAGCCGGTTTTTTTTGCAACAGATCGGATGTATTTAGAGGCATATAACTAACTCAAACACCGTTTGACCGATTTATTTCAGATTTCACCGAAATATAAACTTGTTTTTTTTTAAATTAATTTATTTAACGTCGCATCAACTGCAACGGTCATTAGCGACGACGATGGAGTGGAACTTTATGCAATGTAGGACGAAATGAAATGATTTTTTGTAACGTATGAAAATATGCCGTGCCTGAGTGGGATTCAAACTCAGGACCGCATGATGAAAGGCGAGCACGTTACCAACTATGTGCCAATGCGTTACCAAATTTATTGTTGTTATTGTATGTACGAAATTTCAGACTTGTACAGGTCATTTGTTCTAGCTAGAAGCTTTCCCTCCAACGCTGTGTGCCGCTGAGCTGTTCTGTTTAGTGGTGGGGGAAGCACCTCGTAGTTGTAACATAGTATACGGTTAGAAAGAGAGGGAATGATCATTAAGTGAGAAGGAGACAACACTTTCCCCTTTGAAACTATCCCTACTCTACCTACTCACCCACCCCTTACAAGCTTCTTCCTAAAACAAACGAACTATAGATAATTCAAATTTTGGGTTATTAGTAAAATTGTGAACCCCTGGTTTTTATTCTGAATACAATGGTTTCTTGAAATTTCCGAATTAATGAGCGGTTAAAGAGTTAACAGGGGTTCAGAATTTTCCTAATAACTCAAAATTTAAATATGCTACAAATCTGAAATTTCGTATGTACAATAACAACATGTAGGTTTATGTTCCGGCGAAATTTCAAACAAATCGGTCGAGCGGTGTTTGAGTTATAAGTCTCTAAATGCATCCGAAGTGTTGCATCAACAAAAAAACAACTCTTTTTACTTTCTCTTGCCTATATGAATATATAGGAAGGAAAGTATTGTTTTCATGTCGATTTTTCGAAATCGAGTTTTCACCAGATCTATATGTTTTCAGACCCCCTGAACCCAAAAAAACATGTTTTTAGCGATTGGTCTGTGTGTGTGTCTGTGTGTGTGTGTGAACAGAATATCTCAAGAACGGAACATCGTACGAACTTGAAACTTGAAACTTAAGTTACATACCACTACCGGACCCGACACGAACATTTTCATCAAAATCGGTCAACCGGACGTAGAAGTTTATTCGTATAATTTTTCACTTTTTTGCGATTTTCTCAAAAACTGGTCCTACGATTTTTTTAAAAATCGCTTGGTTTACTACATTTTTTATGCTCTACAAGATAGGGTAGGCGCCATGTTTGCTGAAATTCTGCGTGAGGCTGTTTTTACGTAAAAACATTTTCTTTTTAAGATTGCGGATTTTGTATGCATTTTAGCGCAAAACGTTATATAATAAAAGTTGTAGAGAATGTAAAATTCTACAACTTTTATTTCAAACATTTGTTTTGTATAACGCTTAGTTTAGCGGTAATTAGCGATTTTCTGTTTTTTTCTCACGAAAACGTGTGAAAAATTGATTTTTTTAAGATTTCGGCCTTAGAATGCATTTTACGACAAAAGTGTATGAAATAAAATCTATAGGAAATTAAGAGATCTACAACTTTTGTTTAAAGCATTTTTTTGTACAGTGCCTAGTTTAGCGTGAATGAGCGATTTTCCGTATTTTTAAGCCAAACTGAGGTAGATTTTAATTTTGCGTATTTCACGAATGTTTTTTGAGGTTAGTTTTTTGTTCATTTCTAATGTTTTATTACTAATGTTAGGTTTATTGTTAATTATTTGCATTGGCAAGAGAAAGTTGTGTGAGTGTTTCACACCAGATCTTTTTTTCTTCTGATCCTGATATCAGAATATTAATAAACACTAGAAATATGAAACTGACATGTAACAACGCAGATTGAAATCAGCTAAATTTTTGTGTATAGTGCGTTAAATTGAATAAGCCGTTTTATTTAAAAAAATCTGGTGTGAAACACTCACACAACTTTCTCTTGCCAATGCAAATAATTAACAATATAACGTAACATTCGTCATAAAACATTAGAAATAAACAAAAAACTAACGTCAATAAACATAACCTAATTTTAATCATGAGTGAAAGACGCAGTATGAAAATCAACCTCAGTTCGGCTTAAAAATACGGAAAACCACTCTTGCACGCTAAACTAGGCTCTGTAGTGAAAAATGCTTTAAATGAAAGTTGTAGATCTTTTTATTTACTATAAAATTTATTATATACACTTTTGTCGTAAAATATTCTAAGGCCGAAATCTTAAAAAAATTGATTTTTCACACGTTTTCGTGAGAAAAAATCAGAAAATCGCTAATTACTGCTAAACTAAGCGTTATACAAAAAAATATTAGAAATAAAAGTTGTAGAATTTTAAATTCTCTACAGCGTTTATAATGTAAACTTTTGCGCTATATTGCATATTAAAGCCGAAATTTTAAAAAAACTATGTTTTTACGTAAAAACAGCTTCACCATGAATTTCAGCAAACATGACGCCTACCCTATCAAGTAGAGAATAAAAAATTGAGTAAACCAGGCGATTTTAAAAAAAATCGTAGGACCAGCTTTTGAGAAAATCCCAAAAAAGTGTAAAATTACACGAATAAACTACTACTTCCGGTTGACCGATTTTGATGAAAATGTTCGTGTCGGGTCCGGTAGTGGTATTAAACTTAAGTTTCAAGTTCGTACGATGTTCCGTTCTTGAGATATTCTGTACACACACACACACACACGCGCGCGCGCACGCACGCACACACACACACACACACAAACACGCGCGCGCGCGCGCGCGCGCGCGCACACACACACACACACACACACACACACACACACACACACACACACACACACACACACACAGACCAATCGCTAAAAACATGTTTTTTGGGTTCAGGGGGTCTGAAAACGTATAGATTTGGTGAAAACTCGATTTCTTAAAATCGACATGAAAACAATACTTTCCTTCCTATATATTCATATAGGCAAGAGAAAGTAAAAAATAACGCTTCAAACTCGGGTAACTGACATAAAGAAATCGACTGACTGTAGACTTAACCATGATAGTACTTGGTGTACCAAGATGAAAACGAACGTTCATTTACGTTCCTATTTGACCTTGGCGTAACGACGTATTTGAATTGACAAGTGTTTGTTATGTACAATGACAACCCAAAACTCTTACAACTTTAATGACATAACAATAAAATTGTCTTATTCCAAAAAAATTAAATTCATTTCCAACAACCTTTTGGAAAAAAAACTGGTGTGAAATATTCACATGACTTTCTTCTTGCCAATGTAAGTAATCAAACATTTAACAAATTTTATTTTCTCTTGCCAATATAAGAAGAATATCTTGTATAAGAAGGAAAGTATTGTTTTCATGTTGATTTTTCTAAAACGAGTTTTCACCGGATCTACACGCTTTCAGACCCCCTCAACCCACACAAACATGTTTTTAGCGATTGGTCTGTGTGTGTGTGTGTGTGTGTGTGTGTGTGTGTGTGTGTGTTTGTGTGTGTGAGTGTGTGAACAGAATATCTCAAGAATGGAACATCGTACGAACTTGAAACTTGAAACTTATGTTACATACCACTAACGGACTCGACACGAACATTTTCATCATAATCGGTCAACTGAAAGTAGTAGTTTATTCGTGTAATTTTTCACTTTTTCGCAATTTTCTCAAAAAAACGGGTTCTACGATTATTTTTAAAATCGCCGGGTTTACTACTTTTTAATGCTCTACAAAAAGGGCGCCATGCTACTGAAATTCTTGGTGAGGTTTTTCCGAAAAAAATTATTTTTTTAAGATTACGACTTAAATACGCTATTTAGTGAAAAAATGTACCCTATACAATAAAAGTTGTAGAGAATTTAAATCCTACAACTTTTATTTCAAATTTTTTTTTTGTATAGCTAACGCTTAATTTAGCAGTTTTTAGGTATTTTCTGTTTTTTTCTCACGAAAACGTATGAAAAATCAATATTTTAATGACTTCGGCCTTAGTATGCATTTTACGACAAAAGTGTTACAATAAAATTTATAGGAAATTAAAAGATCTACAACTTTTATTTAGAGTATTTTTCTCTACAGAGTTTAGCGTGAAAGAGTGATTATCCGTATTTTTAAGCCAAACTGAGGTTGATTTTCATTTTGCGTCTTTCGCTCATGATTAAAATTAGGTTATGTTTATTGAGGTTAGTTTTTTGTTTATTTCTAATGTTTTACTACTTATGTTAGGTTTATTGTTAATCATTTGCATTGGGAAGAGAAAGTTGTGTGAGTGTTTCACACCAGATTTTTTACTTTCTCTTGTCTGTATAAACATACAGGAAGGAAAGTATTGTTTTCATGTCGATTTTAAGAAACCGAGTTTCACCGGATATAGACTACACGTTTCCAGACCTCCTGAACCCAACAAAGTATGCTTTTAGCGATTGGTCTGTGTGTGTGTCTGTGTGCGTATGTGAACAAAATATCTAAAAAAACGAAACATCGTACGAAGTTGAAAATTAAAACTTAAATTTGGTACCGAAATAGGACCTCACACGAACATTTTCATCAAAATCGGTCAACCCGAAGTAGTAATAATTATATTCGTGTAAACTTTAATTTTTTGCGATTTTCTCAAAAACGGCTTCTATGATTTTTTTATAATTGCCTCGTTTACTACATTTTACAACAAACAAAATGAAAACCAACGTTAGGTTGGCTGAATAACTCGGAAAATTACTCTTTCACGCTAAACTAGGGTCTGTAGAGAAAAATGCTATAAATAAAAGTTGCAGATCTTTTAATTTTCTATAAATTTGATTACGAATATGCCTAATTTTTTGTCGTACAATGCATACTTAGGCCGAAATCTTAAACAAAATTCATATTGTTAAAGATTTTCGTGAAAAAAAATCAAAAAATCACTAATTACCGCTAAACCAAGAGTTATACAAAAAAAAATACATATAAAAGTCGTAGGTTTTTAAATTGTCTGCAGTTTTGCGCTAAAATGCATAATAAATGTCGAAATCTTATAAACACAATTTTTATTTACCAGAGTACAGCCTTCCAAGAATTCTACCAGAAATGGCGTTTACCCAATCTTTTCAACATATGAAATGTAATAAATGAGTCTTTTTTTTTAAATTCTGTTATGAAACACTCACACAACTTTCTCTTGCCAATGCAAATAATGAACAATATAACCTAACATAATAAACCACTAAAAATAAATAAAAACACTCACACAACTTTCTCTTGCCAATGCAAATGATTAACAATAAACCTAACATAAGTAGTAAAACATTAGAAATAAACAAAAAACTAACCTCAATAAACATAACCTAATTTTAATCATGAGTGAAAGGCGCAAAATGAAAATCAACCTCAGTTTGGCTAAAAAATACGGAAAATCACTCTTTCACGCTAAACTAGGCTCTGTAGAGAAAAATGGTTTAAATAAAACTTGTAGATCTTTTAATTTCCTATAAATTTGATTATATACACTTTTGTCGTAAAATGCTATGATACTAAAGCCAAAATCTTAAAAAATCGATTTTCACGTTTTCGTAAGAAAAAACAGAAAATCGCTAATTACCGCTAAACTAAGGGGTTACAAAAAAAAAGTTTGAAATAAAAGTTGTAGAATTTTGAATTCTGTACATATTTTATTATATAAACTTTTGCGCTTTAATGCATATTAAAGCCGTAATCTAAAAAAAACAATTTTTTTAAGAGAAAACAGCCTCATCAAGGATTTCAGTAAACATTGCGCCTACTCTATCTTGTAGAGCATAAACAATTTAGTAAACCAGGTGATTTTAAGAAAAATCTTAGGACCAGTTTTTGAGAAAATCGCAAAAAAGTGAAAAATTACACGAATAAACTACTTACGGTTGACCGATTTTGATGAAAATGTTCGTGTCGGGTTCGGTAGTGGTATGTAACTTAAGTTTCAAGTTCGTACGATGTTCCGTTCTTGAGATAATCTTTTCACACACACACGCACGCACGCGCGCGCGCACACACACACACACACACACACACACACACACACACACACACACACACACCTAGACTAATCGCTAAAAATAGGTTTTTTGATTTCTGGGGGTCTGAAAACTTGTATATCCGGTGAAAAAAGAATTTCTTAAAACAACATTTACATGAAAACAATACTTTCCTTCCTATACTATATTCATATAGGCAAGAGAAAGTAAAAATTTGGATGAAATTATTTATGAATAATATTTTGCGTAAATATCTTTCATTGCAAATATGTTGACAGTCTATTAGTTATTTTGTTAGTCTCGGTGAAATAAAGTTTTAATTTGTTAATTAATTAGTTAAATAATTATTCTACAATTAATTTAATTGTAATTAATTGATAATGACATAATTAATCAATTATGTTCTTAATTGATAAATTATGTATTTTTGGTGGAAGATTCAAGAGAATTAAAGTATTTGATGTGTGAGCAGCATGATGTATCATGGCGTAACCATTGTTTCAATAGCTTCTCTGCCTACTTCATTAGCCGTATGTTTATTGCTTATTAGCTTCTCTTCCCTATATAAATAAAGTGTTTCGCAAAATTAGCGACTTATCATCAATCTTCTTTTGTGAAACATTCGCAATATATAAGGCATTAGATGTTATGACAACTTTTAGAAACAAAAAGTTCTTAATCTGTACAGATTCCAAGAGTGTCCTCTCTAGTCTTTCATCAGTCCCTACAGATCCAATAATCTGCAAAATCACAAATTTAGTCTTCATTAACGAAAAATATCGAAACAATATTACATTTTCTTTGGGTCCCATCTCACATCGGAATATACGGCAATGAAAAGGCTGATATCGCTGCTAAAAGAGCTGCTTCAGAACATCTCCAAGACCATGCTGTTACACTGGCAGACGTAACTACTTTTTGTTTAAAACGTATGAAAGAAAAATGGAACAATGAATGGACTTCAAAATTATCCAAGTTACACGAAATTAGAAAAGACATCTTTGAGAAACCTATAGAATTGGAGAGTCGACGAGATCAGGTGGTTATTTCACGATTACGTATAGGCCATACTCAATTTACGCACAGTTACATTTTTTTCAAGCCCTGCAATCCCACCGATCTGTAATTTCTGCCATGAGCACCAATTGACGGTGAAACACATTTTATGTGATTGTCGTTTCACAGAAGTTCAGAGAAGGAAATTTCAGCTTCAAGATGAGTCTCTGAGTAATCTGTTCTGCCATGAAAGCAAGATTGAAAGTGTGGTGCAAGTGATGAAGAGCCTAAATTTGTATAACTGTACATAACTTTTATGATGTCTAAGTAAAAATATGTAAATAGTTCTGTGTACATGTAAATGAGTGGTGTGTGTGTGTGTGTGTGTGTGTGTGTGTGAGAGAGACAGTAATTTTCTGTCACCGATTGAATTTTGCCGATCAGTCATTGTTATTATTTAATGTTTTTAATTTTTGTAAGTAATTAATTCATTGTTGTTATTTTTGTTGATTGTTTTTTGTAATTATGTATCAGCAGTTGATACTGTTATAATTTGATTGTAATAACTGGTCGCTGACTGCATTGTTGATGCGACCTTAAATAAATAACTTAAAAAAAATTTTTTTTCTTTTTTTTTTTGGTTTAACGTCCGACTGTTCTGCAATTACTGCTAATGCAGACGGTGAATGATGAAATGATTTTTTGTAACGTAGGAAAAAATGCCGTGCCTGAATGGGATTCGAACCCAAGACCGCATGATGAGAGGCGAGCACGTTACCAACTGTGCCAATGCGGCCGGCTAAAAAAAAAAAAAAAAAAAAGAAAGAAGTGTTTCGGATAGTGTTATTGCGCTTTCTGAGTTCATTATACAGTAGAGTCTCAGTAGTCCGGCCTGTTCGGAATCCGACAGGGTGCCGGATTACTGAAAATGCCGGATTACTGGATGTGTTGGAATTTTGGAACTATAAATTATAAATTTAAACAAAAAATGAATATGCACTGATTTTAAATTAAATTAATTACTTAAAAAAGGTTTGCTGAGTAGCTACTTCTGTATACTCATTGTACTAAACACAATTATCGGGTAGTTAGACATCGCCTAGTACGGTGTAGGGGTGCTCGTGTTCTGAGAATTACGTTTCGTTGTCACTTCAGCATGAAGTATAGACAACCCAGTTATGGCCCAGTTTTGGGTTTTGGATAAAGGGCCAAAAATTATACCATTTAACAATAATTAAGGTCTGGTCATTACTAAGCGAGACAATCCACAGGAACAACTTTTTGCTGGGCAAGACA
Organism: Catonia carolina; assembly: GCA_035578175.1. Classification (NCBI taxonomy): domain Eukaryota; kingdom Metazoa; phylum Arthropoda; class Insecta; order Hemiptera; family Achilidae; genus Catonia; species Catonia carolina. The sequence continues at coordinate 7,207,890 of JAQMRL010000020.1, read as the reverse complement.
GAATCGAACAAGTGGAAGCCATTAATTATCTGGGAACCCGAGTCAATTGCAGTGCAAGCCACCTGCCAGAAATAAAGGTCAGAATTGAAAAGGCCAGGGCAGCATTCCTAAAAATGAGACCTCTTCTATTGGCCCGCGACCTGAGCCTCGAAACCAGGACCCGCCTCTTGAAGTGCTACGTCTTTCCCATTCTCTTGTGTGGGGTAGAGGCGTGGACACTCACCGAAGAATGTGAGACCCGTCTACAAGCGTTTGAAATGTGGACCTACCGGAGGATGCTTCGAATACCGTGGACAGACAGGGTCACAAATATGGAGGTCCTCAGAAGAATGGGGAAAGAGCTGGAAATCCTGCAGAGCATAACGATAATAAAACTAACATACCTTGGACACATCATGAGGGGGCCTAAATATGAGATTCTGCATCTCATAATTCAAGGGAAACTCGTTGGTAAACGCTCGGTGGGACGCAGACGAATATCTTGGTTAAGAAACCTGAGAGAAGCGTTTAACTGCTCCTCGCATGACCTTTTCAGAGCAGCAGTGGACAAGGTGCGACTGACCATGACGATAGCCAATCTTCGTAATGGAGAAGGCACCTGAAGAAGAGAGAAGAAGGTCTGGTTCTTCATTTCTTTAATCAAATCCTAAACATACATGTTATATTAAATCCGCCGTAATTAGGTCGAGTTGATTCCCTAATTCAATTTAATTACTTTACCACCATCTGTCCTAAGTGAGATTTCATACTTTCGGCCTAATATTTTAAGGGCCGGATTACTAGAGGTGCCGGACTATTGCACGGCCGGACTACCGAGATTCTACTGTACTAGTAAAAATCTGGTGTGAAACACTCACACAACTTTCTCTTGCTAATGCAAATATTGAACAATATAACCGAACATTAGTCATAAAACATAAGAATAAACAAAAAACTAACCTCAATAAACAAAACCTTATTATAATCATGAGTAAAAGACGCAAAATGAAAATCAACCTGTTTGTCTTAAAAATTAGGAAAATTAATCTTATACGCTAAACTAGGCTCTGTAGAGAAAATTATCTAAATAAAAGTTGTACATCTTTTGATTTCCTATAAATTTGATTATATACACTTTTGTCGTAAAATGCATTCTAAGGCTGAAATCTTTAAAAAAATCGATCTTTTTAAAGGTTTTCGTAAGAAAAAAAAGAAAATCGCTAATTACTGTTCAACCAAGCGTTATACATAAGAAATGTTTGACATAAAAGTTGTAGGATTTTATATTTTCTACAACTTTCATTATACATTTTTGCACTAAAATGTATATTATAGCCGCAATGTTAAACAAACAATTTTTTACGTGAAAACAGCCTCTCCTAGAATTTTAGCAGACATGAGGCCTACACTATCTTGTAGAGGATAAAAGTTTAGTAAATGAAGCGATTTTTAAAAAAATTTAGGAGCCGTTTTTGAGAAAATCGCAAAGAAGCGAAAAATGGCACGAATAAACTACTATTTCCGGTTGACGGATTTTAATGAAAATGTTCTTGTCGGGTCCGGTAATGGTATCTAACTTAAGTTTCAAGTTTCATTTCCAGACCTAGGTTTCTCTGAACTTTTTTCTTTATTTTTACTTTGTCTTGCCTTTATGAATATATAGGAAGGAAAGTATTGTTTTCATGTCGATTTTAAGAAATCCACTCTTCACCGGATCTACACGTTTTCAGGCCCGCTGAACCCAATAAACATGTTTTTAGCGATTGGTCTGAGTGTGTGTGTGTGTGTGTGTGTGTGTGTGTGTGTGCGCGTGTGTGTGAACACTCAAGAACGGAACATTGTACGAAGTTGAGACTTGAAACTTAAGTTAGATACCACTAGAGGACCCGACACGAACATCTTCATGAAAATCGGTCAACCGGAAGTAGTAGTTTATTCATGTAATTTTTTACTTTTTTGCGATTTTCTCAAAAACTGGTCCAATTTTTTTAAAAATCGCCTGGTTTACTAAATTTTTACATTCTCTACAAGAAAGTGTAGGTGCCACGTCAGCTGAAATTCTTGGGGAGTTTGGTTTTTTAATATTTCGAGTTTAATATGCATTTTAGCGCAATAATGTATAAAATAAAACTTGTAGAGAATTAAAAATTTTATAACTTTTAATATAAACATTTTTTTTGTATAACGCTTTGTTTAGCGGTAATTAGCAATTTTCTGTTTTTTTCTCACGAGAACTTGTTAAGAATTGATTTTTTTTAAGATATATCAGCCTTACTTTTTTACGAAAAAAGTGTAATATCAAATTTGTAGGAAATTAAAAGATCTAAAATTTTTATTTAATTAAATTTTTATCTACAGAGCCTAGTTTAGCGTGAACGAATGATTTTCCGTATTATTAAGCTAAAAAAAGGTTAATTCTATTTTATATAATGAATTTATATAATAAATTTCATTAACCTTTTTAAACTACTTTTGTCTTTACTTACACGTGTTTTGGTGGATCCACCATTTTTAGAGTAAATAACAAAATTGCAACTAAAAAAATTTAGTTTAACTTTAGTTTTATACAAATGACTGAAGATGATATAAGTTATATAATGATAAAGATGATATAGATTTTAAATAAATAAAAAAGTTTTTAGTTTCAATTATGTTATTTACTCTGATGATGGTGGATCCACCGAAACACGCGTAAGTAAAGATAAAAGTTGACGCAGTTTAAAAAGAAGGTTAGTGAAATTTATTATATAAATTCATTATATAAAATAGAATTAGGCAAGAAAAGATTGATAAACTGAAAAAATCCCTGATCACCACTCAAAACATCTACAACAAGAAGTGTCTGTCAACGAAAACCAAACTACGACACTACCAAACAGTGGTTCTCCCTGAAATTCACTATGCCAGCGAAACTTTATTCGGGCCGTATCGCGTGGGAGACACCGACAGAATTGAGAAGATAGAAAGAAGAATACTGAGGAAGTGCATAAACAAAAAGCAGATGGTGGAAGGACAGTGGCGGTTAATCCCAAACAAAGACATCTACAAGCTAATCACCTCACTAACAGACAACTTCAGAAGGAAAAGAATATCATTCCTAGGACACCTACTCAGAACAGAAAACTCCAGACTTGTGAACCGGTTGAACAGCCATTTTTGGGATAAGGTGTCGAGACCTAAGTGGCTGAAAAATGTACAGCAAGATATGGAGGAACTTAAGATCACTAAACAGGACCTACTAACGAAATCAACAGAGTACGACCGACTGGTCAAGGCTAACATGATAACATTTGCGCCAAGACCCAGGAGAGTATACAACAGGGTGTTTACCGATGAAGACTGGAGACAAAGATCGGAGCGTCTTAAGAAAGTGTGGGCCAAACGAAGGGAAGGCGGTCTCAAGAGAGGGTGCTTCTTAAAGAAACCCAACCCTGGAACAAACCTGAATTTGAGCTGAAGTGATTCTATGGGGTCTCAAAAGTTAAAAAAAAAAAAAATAAAAAAAAATAGAATTAATTTCAAACTGCAGGATGCATTATAAAGATTTATTTTTAAATAAAGGTTGCTTTTCATTATTAGCATCATTCATGAATAAAATGATGTTATGTTTTTTGTTTATTTCTAATGTAGGTTATATTGTTCATTATTCGCATTAGCAAGAGAGAGTCGTGGGTGTGTTTCACACCAGATTTTTTTTGTATGAATGTGTATACATTTCGAATTCACTTATAGATTATAAGATAATGTAATCATAAAACGGAAGTTACCCTTATCAAGTAAGGGTAAGAAATTTGATATTACATTTGCTATAGTTAGAGGCTGAAATATTGCAAGGTCTTAAAAGTGGTGGTTTGAAACAGAGTTGTAAAGGTTTAAGGTCTTTAGATACATGAGAGATGTTCTCGTGTTTAATTTCATTACATAATCGGAGGAACAACCAAAATACAAAGCTTTATTCAATGGCAATACCCACAACTCCGTAAACTTTGTTACTTTCACATGTGTAACATGTTTACTGTGTACTCAACTCAACCAATCTGTCTCTGTCACTCCCTATAACATTCAGAATATGCTTATCTCTCTCTCTCTGGACTTAATTAATTGAATGTTCAAAGTGAATTTAACCAACCGTATACGATTTGGTGTCACATGTGTGACATATCTCCGCACCCACTTTATTTGTTTCAAATAGATTGTGCACTCAAATTTCTGAATAATAATTTGATATTATAATTTAAATTTTGGCCCTAACAGACAGGTTGGGTGTCAAATTATTTACACTCAATCTGTTCGTTACAGAACTAAAATAAATAGTTGTGTTTCATATCACATGGTCAGCCAATTAAATGACTGAATCATTTAAGAGCAGAAGAGGTACAAGACACTAATCAGAGTTATCTCCTCTGAATGTAATGAATTTCATTATACACCCAGACCCTGTGGTGAATGAAGTGAAGGTGTCATTCGCAGAATAGTAAATATGTGCTTTTCAGAGGGCCCGGCATGCTGATAAACGTACTTTTCCATTCGGTGAGGAAGGCAATGGTAAACCACCTCCTCGTTGTACTGTACTTGGTAAAACCTCTACAGGTTGAAACCAGCCTTTCGGGTGATGACCTAAACAACAATATAAAATGTATTGCACTTATTACTAGAATTTATTTATTACTAGAATTGCATGTTGGGGTAGTACATACATTACTCACATTAAATCTGTGATTAATCTACAAAAATCTTTTCTATACACTATTAATGGTTACAAAAAGTGCGATAGTATGAGCCTGTTCCAGGAATTTGGAGTTCTTCCTTTAAGGCATTTATTTGTTTTCAAGGTTCTGATACAATTCTTTTGGGCTTGTGGTAACCGTGAAGTAATAATTTATCCCAATAAAACCAATTATGGTACTAAGAACGCTGGAAAATTTAAGACTAGAAAACCAAATAGTACATTTTTTCAGAAGTCATTTCTTTATCTTGAGAGGCGATTCGTTAACGTACTTCCACCCCACATACACAGTATTATGTCACCACATCTATTAAAACATAAACTAAAATATCATAGAATATCGATCTGTGGGCAAGAACTTGAGAAACTTTTCCAGGTCTTAAAATAACTGTTTTATTAGTTTTTAAATTTCTCTTTGCCACAGTTTGTCTCTTTATGCTCATTTATTGAATTAATTTCGTATAAAGTTAAAATATTTAAGTTGTGTTAGTTAAAATATATTATTGTAAAGTAGTTATAGTTGTAAAATAAAAATTATAATATCGCTATTATAATATAGCTACCAGTAGTAATTTAACTTAATAATTTTATAGTAGTTATAAGTATTTAAGTGAATTAATGTTTTTGTTCTGTATACTTGTATGCGCGGACAGAACTCTTTGTGAAGAAGAGTTTTGGCGTATAAGTATATTTAGTTTAAAACATTGTACATAGCTTAGTATAGTCATGAATTGTAATCTTAATGTAGCTACATTTTACTAAATAAAATAAATAAATAAAAATAAAATAAATACTTTCTCTTGCCTAATTATATAAATAAAATTATGATTTTTTTCTGTACAATTTTCCAAAATGGCTCAAATTTTGTTTCTACGCCAGACGTACCATGTAAATACCGAATATAAGTTCAGCTGAGTTTTTGTCTGTTTATCTATTACGGTATCACACAAGAACCGCTTAACCAAATTCAATGAACTTCGGTATCTACGTTCTGTACATAATCGAAATGAAAAAATCTGGTGTGAAACACTCACACAACTTTCTCTTGCCAGTGCAAATAATTAACAATAAACCTAACATTAGTAATAAAACATTAGAAGTAAACAAAAACTAACCTCAATAAACATAACCTAATTTTAATCATGAGTGAAAGACGCAAAATGAAAATTAACCTCAGTTTGGCTTAGAACTACGGAAAATCACTCTTTCTCTCTAAACTAGGCTCTGTAGAGAAAAATGCTGTAAATAAAGGTTGTAGATCTTTTAATTTTCTATAAATTTAATATTATACACTTTTGTCGTAAAATGCATACTAAGACCGAAATCTTAAAAAAATCAATTTTTCACACATTTTCGTGACAAAAAAACAGAAAATCGCAAATTACCGCTTAACTAAGCGTTATACAAAAAATTGTTTGAAATAAAAGTTGCAGGATTTTAAATTTTCTACAATTTTTATTATATAAAGTTTTGCGCTAAAATGCATATTAAAGCCGTAATCTTAAAAAAACAACGTTCTTACGAGAAAACACCCTCACCAAGAATTTCACCACACATGACGCCTACCCTATCTTGTAGAGCATAACACGTTTAGTAAACCAGGCTATTTTGAAAAAAATCGTAGGACCAGTTTTTGAGAAAATTACAAAAAAGGGAAAAATTACACGAATAAACTAATACTTCCGGTTGACCGATTTTGATGAAAATGTTCGTGTCGGCTCCGGTAGTGGTATGTAACTTAAGTTTTAAGTTTCAAGTTTGTACGATGTTCCATTCTTGAGATATTCTGTTCTCACACGCACACACACACACACACACGCGCGCGCACACTCACACACACGCACACACAGACACACAGACCAATCGCTAAAAACATGTTTTTTGGATTCAGGGGTCTGAAAACGTGTAGATCCGGTGAAAACTCGATTTCGAAAAATCGACATGAAAACAATACTTTCCTTCCTATATATTCATATAGGCAAGAGAAAGTAAAAAGGCTATAATTTTTTTTAATATCACAAAAGAGAGGGGAGTTCAGAGGGAGGGATAAACATAAAACTACGAATATCTCCGTTAAAAGTCAATGTATCAAAACATATTATATAATCGAAATAACGAAACGTTTAAAGACGAATAAATTTGATAAAGTTTTTCATTTTCATGCATAATAACGGAAATATTACCAATTTAAAAAAAAACCAATATTTTTAGTAGAATATTTACCTACAAAATAAACACAGGCCTACGCGTTCGTAAAATCCGTATTCATTGAGTCAGTTACCTACCTGCCCATTCCAACAGTACCCTAAAGGCCTACACTTTTTACTTTCTCTTGCCTTTATGAATGTATAGGAAGGTAAGCATTGTTTTCATGTCGATTTCAAGAAATCGAGTTTTAACCGAATCTACACGTTTTCAGACCCCCTGAACCCAAAAAAAACATGTTTTTAGCAATTGGTCTGTGTGTGTGTGTGTGAGCAAAATATCTCAAGAACGGAACATCGTACGAACTTGAAACTTAAGTTACATACCACTACCGGACCCGACACGAACATTTTCATCAAAATCGGTCAACCGGAAGTAGTAGTTTATTCGTGCAATTTTTCACTTTTTTGCGATTTTCACAAAAACTGGTCCTACGACTTTCTGGTTTACTAAATTTTTTATGCTCTACAAGATAGGGTAGGCGCCATGTTTGCTAAAATTCTTGGTGAGGCTTTTTTCACGTAAATAAATTCTTTTTTTTAAGATTACGGCTTTATAATCATTTTAGCGCAAAAATTTATATAATAAAAAAATGTAGAAAATTTAAAATCCTATAACTTCTACTGGAACATTTTTTTTGTGTAACGCTTAGTTTAGCGGTAATTAGCGATTTTCTGATTTTTCTCACAAAACTGTGTGAAAGATCGATTTTTTTAAGATTTCGGCCTTATATGTATTTTACGACGGAAGTGTAGTCAAATTTATTGGAAATTAAAAGATCTACAACTTTTTTTTGAAGCATTTTTTTCTACAGAGCCTAGTTTAGCGTGAAAGAGTGATTTTCTGTATTTTTAAGCCAAACTGAGGTCTATTTTCATTTTGCGTCTTTCACGCATGATTAAAATAAGGTTAAGTTTTTTTGAGGTTAGTGTTTTGTTTATTTCTAATGTTTCATTACTAATGTTAGGTTATATTGGTCATTATTTGCATTGGCAAGAGAAATTTTTGTGAGTGTTTCACACCACATTTTTCTCAATCGCATTATCAAAAATGAATCGGTCGTCTTAATAGTGGTCACCATCGTGTTGTTCCTATTGTGATTTACCTTTTAATTATAATGAAAATAATAAAGCGCTGCATATCTTAAAAAACACCAAGATCTCGCTTTTATTTTACGTTCATTGTTGTTGTTTAGGTCAACAGCCGAAAGGATGGTTTGAACCTCTAGAGGTTTTACTAAGTAGAACGAGGAGAGAGGTGGTTTACCATTGCCTTCCTCACCGAGTGGAAAAGTACGCTTATCAGCATGCCGAGCCCTCTGAAAAGCACATATTTTCCACTCTGTAAATGACAACTTCACTTCATTCACCACAGGGTCTGGCTGTATAGTGAAATTCATTACTTTCAGAGAAGATAACTCTGACTAGTATCTTTTACACCTCTACCTCTTCTGTTCTTAAACGATTCAGTCATTTAATTGGCTGACCATGTAATAAGAAACAGAACTATTTATTTTAGCCCTACAACGAACAGATTGAGTGTAAATAATTTGACACTTCACCTGTCTGTTATGGGCAGTTTACGTTCATATATATTTTTTTTCATAAATAATAATGCTGACGTTGAACAAAGGTAGATAACAATGAATAGTTAAAGAATATTAGATCTGACAAGAATCGAACTCGGTACCCCCAACAAACCGTCCATGTCACCAAGGAAACCGTTAAAAGAACGGGTACTTTAGCTAGTATAAATATAGCCTATAGGAAGGAAAGTAATGTTTTTATATTGATTTTTCGAAATCCAGTTTTCACCGGATATACACATTTTCAGACTCCCTGAACCCCCCCCCCCCCAAAAATGTTTTTAGCGATTGGTCTGTATGTAATCGCTCACAAAACGTACGTTACATTATTTATACTCGATCTGCTAGTTCCAGGGCTAGAAAAAATAGTTCTGTTTCTTAACACATGGTCAGCCAATTGTATGACTGAACTATTTAAGAACAGAAGAGCTAAAGGCGTAAAAGCCACTAGTCAGAGTTATCTCTTCTGAAAGTAATGAATTTCGTTATACAGCCAGACCCTGTGGTGAATGAAGTGAAGGTGCCATTTGCAGGGTGCAGAGTGGATGATTTTTCGGAGGGCCTGGCATGCTGATAAGCATAGACTACTTTTGTATTCAGGGAGGAAATTTCCGTCTTATATATTCATATAGGCAAGTGAGAGTAAAAATCACTCTATAATATTAGTTTTAAAAAACAATTTTGTATCACTAAACCGGAATGATAATTCATAGAATCGATTTTTAAAGTTGCTGACAATATTTAATTATTTTACTTTCGCTTGCCTATATGAATATATAGGAAGGAAAGTATTGTTTTCATGTCGATTTTTCAAAATCGAGTTTTCACCGGATCTACACGTTTTCAGACCCCTGAACCCAAAAAAACATGTTTTTAGCGATTGATGTGTGTGTGTGTGTGTGTGTGCGCGCGCGTGCGCGCGTGTGTGTACAAAATATCTCAAGAATGGAACATCGTACGAACTTGAACTTAAGTTACATACCACTACCGGACCCGACACGAATATATTCATCAAAATCGGCCAAACGGAAGTAGTAGTTTATTTGTGTAATTTTTAATTTTTTTACGATTTTCTCAAAAACTGGTCCTACGATTTTTTTAAAAATCGCCTGGTTTACTAAATTTTTATATTCTCTACAAGATAGGGTAGGCGCCATGTTTGCTGAAATTCTTAGTGAGGCTGTTTTTACGTAAAAAAGTGTTTTTGTTTAAGATTACGGCTTTAATATAGATATTATAGCGAAAAAATTTATATAATAAAAAATGTAGAGAATTTAAAATTCTACAACTTTTATTTTAAACATTTTTTTTGTTAACGCTTAGTTAGCGGTAATTAGCAATTTTCTGTTTTTTCTCACGAAAACGTGTCAAAAATCTATTTTTTTAAAGATTTCGGCCTTAGTATGCATTTTATGACAAAAGTGTATATAATTAAATTTATAGAAAACTAAAAGATCTACAACTTTTTTTTAGAGCATTTTTCTCTACAGAGTCTAGTTTAGCGTGAAAGAGTGATTTTCCGTATTTTTAAGGCAAACTGAGATCGATTTTCATTTTGCGTCTTTCATATAGGTCTACATAAATATGATTAAAATTAGGTTATGTTTATTGAGGTTAGTTTTTTGTTTTTTAGTTTTTTATTTCTAATGTTTTATTACTAATGTTATTTTTTTTTTTTTTTTTTTTTTTTTTTTTTGGTTTAACGTCCGACTGTTTTGCAAATTGCTGCTAATGCAGACGGTGAAGGATGAAATGAATTTTTTGTAACGTATGAAAAAATGCCATGCCCGAGTGGGATTCGAACCCAAGACCGCGTGATGAGAGGCGAGCACGTTACCAACATCGCCAACGCGGCCGGCGTTGTAAATAAACCTACTAATGTTAGGTTTATTGTTAATTATTTGCACTGGCAAGAGAAAGTTGTGTGAGTGTTTCACACCAGACTTTTACTGATAGAAACCATTAAAATCGCTGTTTAACACATACCTAGATCACGTGATTAATAAAAAATGTAAGCTATATAACAATTAATTAAATCTCACTTCCACTTAATGAATTAATGAATTGTAATTTAAATTTAATTTCAGAGACAAATTGAATTATCCTGTTAAACCATTTTTAAATTACAAACAATTATGTCAACTGTAAGCGTTGAAACCGTTTAAAAGGAGCATATTACATTAGAACAACTTCATTTGCTTTCCCGGTTTTCCCGGTACACCTACTATTTGTCTTTAGAAAGAAGAGGATTGGCGGAGAGACTCAAAACTGGGCGTATACTACAATTTCAAAAATTATTTTCTTTCTTTTAATTCATAATTTTTTTTGTAAATGCACTACTACACCACCGGGTTGGTCTAGAGGTAAAGTCGTCGCCAAAATCAGCTGTTTAACAGCTGATTTTTGGAGACGAAGGTTCCTGGCTCAAATCCTAGTAAAGGTTTAGTAAACTTTTATACGGATTTGAATACTAGACAGTGGTAACCAGTGTACTTTGATGGTTGGGGTTCAATTAACCATACTCTCTCAGGAATGGTCGGCCAGGGTCTGTACAAGACTAAACCTCGTTTACACGTCATACACATCATCCTCATCTCATTGGGTCATGGGGTTGCTTATTGTTCTAAATTGAACAGATTGCAACGCACACAAATTAGGAATAAAAAAAAAAATGCTTTTCTATAATAGAAAACTTTTGGTGTGAAACACTCACAAGACTATCTCTTGCCAATGCAAATTATGAACAGTATAACCTAATATTAGTAATAAAACATTACAAATAAACAAAAAAAACTAACCTTAAAAAACATAGCCTTATTTTAATCATCAGTGAATGATGCAAAATGAAAATTAATCTTAGTTTGGCTTAATAATACGGAAAATCACTCTTTCACGCTAAAACTTTTTCGCTGTAGAGAAAAATGCATTAAATAAAAATTGTAGATCTTTTAATTTCCTGTAAATTTAATTATATACACCTTTCGCCGTTAAATGAAATCCTCTAAGGCTGAAATTCAAAAAATATAGTTTATTTTACACATTTTCGTGAAAAAGAAACAGAAATCGCTAATTACCGCTAAACAAAGCGTTAAACAAAAAAAATGTTTGAAATAAAAGTTGTAAGATTTTTAATTCTCTACAACTTCAATTACATTTTTGCGCTAAAATACATATTAAAGTCGCAATCTTAAACAAACAATATTTTTCTTCGAGAGTAATTTCGTACGATGTTCCGTTCTTGAGATATTTTCTTCATACACAGACTAATCGCTAAAAACATGATTTTCGGGTTCAGAGGGTCTGAAAACGGGTAGATCCCTAGATAGGGCCCTTTATGTAGGGCTTAATTTCTGCGGGGAAACTGAAACCCGGACAAAAATTTTTGCCAGCTTTAACTCACGAACGTGCCCATAACAGGCAGGTGGAGTGTTAAATTATTTGCACTCGATCTACTAGTTCCAAGACTAAATAAAATAGTTCTTTTTCTTATTACGTTGTCAGCCAATTAAATGACAGAATTATTTAAGAACATAAGAGGTAGAGGTGTAGAAGACACTAGTCAGAGTTATCTCCACTAAAAGTAATGATCTTCATACAGCCAGACCCTGTGGTGAATGAATTGAAGGTATCATTTGCAGGGTGCAAAGTAGATGCTTTTTGGAAGGCCTGGCTTGCTGATAAGCATAGGCTAGGATTATACTCAGTGAGGAAGGCAATTGTAAACCAATTCACTTATCGTTATACTTAGTGAAACCTCTAAAGATTCAAACCAACCTTCGGCTAATCAACTTAACGACCCTCTCTCTAACGAAGCGATTCCAAACCTACGCTTATATATTTTTTTTATTCCTAATTTGTGTACGTTGCAATCTGTTCAATTTATAACAATAAGCAACCCCATGACCCAATGAGATGAGGATAATGTGTATGACGTGTAAATAAAGTGTAGTCTTATACAGACCCAGGTCGACCATTCCTGAGAGAGTATGGTTAGTTGAACCCCAACCATCAAAGTACACCGGTTACCACTGTCTAGTATTCAAATCCGTGTATAAAAGTAAATACCTTTACTAGGATTTAACCTAGAAACCTTCGTCTCCGAAAATCAGCTGTTAAACAGCTGATTTTGGCGACGACGTTACCTCTACACTAACCCGGTGGGTTTACGCTTATATGAACTTTTTTTTATTTTATTGATGGCATGAATTCACATCAGAAGTATATGAGGTTACTAGTGAGAAACCTGTATATTCCTTTTACTTTCTCTTCCCTAGATGAATATATAGGAAGGAAAGTAGTGTTTTCATGTCGATTTTAAGAAATCGAGTTTTCACCGGATCTATACGTTTTCAGACCCCCTGAACCCAAAAAACCTGTTTTTTTAGCGATTGGTCTGTGTGTGTGTGTGTGTGTGTGTGCGTGTGTGTGTGTGTGTGTGTGTGTGTGTGTGTGTGTGTGTGTGTGTGTGTACAGAAGATCTCAAGGACGGAACATTGTACGAACTTGAAACTTAAGTTACATACCACTACCGGACCCGACACGAACATTTTCATCAAAATCTGTCAACCGGAAGTAGTAGTTTATTCGTGTAATTTTTCACTTTTTTGCGATTTTCTCAAAAAATGGTCCTACGATTTCTTTTATTAAAATCGCCTCGTTTACTAAATTTTCTATGCTCTACAAGATAGGGTAGGCGCCATGTCACTAAAATTCTTGGTAAGGCCGTTTTGATGTAAAAAATGATTTTATTAAGATTGCGGCTTTAATATGCATTTTAGCGAAAAGGCTTTATTATTAAAAATGTAGAGAATTTAAAATCCTACAACTTTTATTTCTACATTTTTTGTATAACACTTAGTTTCGCGGTAATTAGCGATTTTCTGCTTTTTCTCACGAAAACGCGTGAAAAGTCGATTTTTTTAAAAGATTTCGGCCTTAGTATGCATTTTACGACAAAAGTGTATATAATTAAATTTATAGGAAATTAAACGATCTACAACTTTTATTTAAAGAATTTTTCTCAGCAGAGCTTAGTTTAGCATGAAAGAGTGATTTTTCGTATTTTTAAGCCGAACAGGTTGATTTTCATTTTGCGTTTTTCACTCATGATTAAAATTAGGTTATGTTTATTGAGTTTAGTTTTTTGTTTATTTGTAATGTTTTATTACTAATGTTAGGTTTATTGTTAATTATTTGCATTGGTAAGAAAACGTTGTGAGTGTTTCACACCAGATTTTTTACATTAGTTACTGCCTTACTCAATTTTGGTGCACATTGCTCAATTCTTTGAAACATTTATATTACGTGACGGGGGTAAAAAAATAATATTGGCATTTTGAAACTGTCAATCGTTTTAATAAACTGAAGCGATTTAATTTTTCACTTTTATTCTTTCAGTAAAAAAAATTATAAAAATAACATGAAATAGAAATGATGTCATTTACATATCCCATACTTAACATATGGTTTTGAAATATTTAAAAAAAAATCTTGCGTGAAACAATCACTCTTGCCAATGTAAATAATAAAAACTCTCGTGTGGAACACTCACACAACTTTCTCTTGCTCTTGTAAATAATAAACAATAACCTAACATTAGAAATAAACAAAAAACTAACGTCAATAAACATAACCTAATTTTAATCATGAGTGAAAGACGCAACATTAAAATCAACCTCAGTTTGGGTGATTAATACGGAAAATCACTCTTTCACGCTAAACTAGGCTCTGTAGAGAAAAATGCTCAAATTATGTCGTATATCTTTTAATAATATTTTTATATTTTCGTGAGAACAACAAACAGAAAATCGCTAATTACCGAAAACTAAGCGTTATACAACAGAAAGTTTCGAATAAAAGTTGTAGGGTTTTAAATTCTCTACTACTTTTATGATATACATTTTGGGCTAAAATGCACACGAAAGCCGCAATCCTAAAAAAAACAATTTTTTTTTACATGAAAACAGCCTCCTCAAGAATTTCAGCAGACATGGCGCCTACCCTGTCTTGTAGAGCATAAACATTTATTAAATGAGGCGATTTAAAAAAAAAGAGACGTTTTTGGGAAAATCGTAAAAAAGTGAAAAATGACACGAATAAACTACAACTTCGTTAACCGATTTTGATGAAAATGTTCGTGTCGGGTCCTCTAGTGGTATCTAACTTAAGTTCAAAGTTTCAATTTCTTACGATGTTCCTCTCTTGAGATATTTTGTTCACACGTACGCGCGCGCACACACACACACACACACACAGACCAACCGCTAAAAACATGTTTGTGTGGGTTCAGTGGGTCTGAAAACGTGTATATCCGGTGATAACTCGATTTCTTAAAATCAACATAAAAACAATACTTTCCTTCTGATATATATTCATATTGGCAAGAGAAAATAAACAATACCAACCTCGTAGTGGGACACCCGGTATAATATGAGAAATGATATTTGTCATCAGCCGAAAGACTGATTTGAACCTGTAGAGGTTTTACTAAGTAAAAATGAGGAGTGAGGTGGTTTACAATTGCCTCACTCACTGAGTGAAAAAGTACGCTTATCAGCATGCCGGGATCTCTGAGAAGCACATATTTTCCACTCTGTAAAACCTTCACTTCATTCACCACAGGGTCTGGCTGTATAATGAAATTCATTACTTTCAGAGGAGATAACTCTGAGTAGTCTCTTTTACAACTCTACCTCTTCTATTCTTAAATGATACAGTCATTTAATTGGTTGACCATGTGATAAGAAACAACTATTTATTCTAGACCTGCAACGAACAGATTGAGTGTAAATAATTTGACAGTCCTCCTTTCTGTTATGGAAATACGAGAAAGAAAAAATAAAATACAAATCGATTTTCTTATTTTGGTGGTGTTTAAAAGTTTATTTATACCGGGTGATTTTTTAGTCCTGTTACCCAATTGTTAATGTCTGGTAATTTTTTTCTAAGAAAGGGATATTTTGTTTTGTGACACAAAGTTGGTAGCCCTACTCAACCGGTATAGATACGACAGTTTCAGTTGATTCTCCTTGTGTTGCGTAAAATTTTGTGCTGTT
>JAQMRL010000020.1:7014840-7187340 GCA_035578175.1 Catonia carolina | reverse complement strand
GCTTATCAGCATGCCGGGCCCTCTGAAAAGCACATATTTTCCACTCTGTAAATGACACCTTCACTTCATTCACCACAGGGTCTGGCTGTATAATGAAATTCATTACTTTCAGAGAAGATAACTCTGATTAGTGTCTTTTACACCTCTACCTCTTCTGTTCTTAAATGATTCAGTCATTTAATTGGCTAACCATGTGATAAGAAACAGAACTATTTATTTTAGCCCTGCAACGAACAAATTGAGAAAACTATAACTATAACTGTGAATTAAGGTATTTCAAGGAGAACACCACGCAGCGACAGGACTCCAGAGTTATAAGGTTGTTTGTTCATATTACTTTCTCTTGCCTATATGAATATATAGGAAGGAACGTATTGTTTTCATGTCAATTTTTCGAAATCGAGTTTTCACCGGATCTATACGTTTTCAGACCCTCTGAACCCAAAAAACTTGTTTTTAGCGATTGGTCTGTGTGTGTGTGTGTGTGTGTGTGTGTGTGCGCGCGCGCGTGTGTGTGTATGTGTGTGTGTGTATGTGAACAGAATATCTCAAGAACGAAACATCGTACGAACTTGAAACTTGAAACTTAAGTTACATATCACTACCGGACCCGACACGAACATTTTCATCAAAATCGGTCAACCGGAAGTAGTAGTTTATTCGTATAATTTTTCACTTTTTTGCGATTTTCTCAAAAACTAGTCCTACGATTTTTTTTAAAATCAACTGGTTTACTACATTTTTTATGCTCTACAATATAGGGTAGGCGCCATGTTTGCTGAAATTCTGCTTGAGGCTGTTTTTACGTAAATACATTTTCTTTTTAAGATTGCGGCTTTAATATGCATTTTAGCGCAAAACGTTACATAATAAAAGTTGTAGAGAATGTAAAATTCTACAACTTTTATTTCAAACATTTTTTTGTATAACGCTTAGTTTAGCGGTAATTTGCGATTTTCTGTTTTTTTTCTCACGAAAACGTAAGAAAAATCGATTTTTTTAAGATTTCGGTCTTAGTATGCATTTTACGACAAAAGTGTATATAATTAAATTTATAGAAAATTAAAAGATCTACAACTTTTATTTAAAACATTTTTCTCTACAGAGCCTAGTTTAGAGAGAAAGAGTGATTTTCCGTATTTCTAAGCCAAACTGAGGTTGATTTTCATTTTGCATCATTCACTCATGATTTAAAAATAAGGTTATGTTTTTGAGGTTAGTTTTTTGTTTATTTCTAATATTTTATTATTAATGTTAGGTTTATTGTTAATTATTTGCATTGGCAAGAGAAAGTTGTGTGAGTGTTTCACACCAGATTATTTTGTTTAAATTGTGAAAATTGTGTACGTACGCAGCTAATAGAATATAGTTTACCTTATAATGTTTCTGCTCCATCGTCTGCGTAGACGCCTTGGGGGATTACCTGGGAGATGTTCATTGTCTAGATCACGTATAAGGGGGTTCCGGTGGTTGAACAGTTTGTCCTTAAGGGGGTAATCAACCCAGAAAATGAAAATCAAAACTTCTGTCTATAATTTACCATTATTTATTTTAAATAAAAGAGTAATTTTACTAGTAATGATCTACCATTTGAACCAAGACAAAAAATCTGGTGTGAAACACTCACACAACTTTCTCTTGCCAATGCAAATAATTAACAATAAACCTAAAATTAGTAATAAAACATTAGAAATAAACAAAAAACTAACCTCAAAAATATAACCTTATTTTAATCATTAATGAAAGACGCAAAATGAAAATAGACTTCAGTTTGGCTTAAAAGAACAGAAAATCACTCTTTTACGCTAAACTAGGCTCTGTAGAGAAAAATGTTAGAAATAAAAGTTGTAGAGCTTTTAATTTTCTATAAATTTTATTACATACATTTTTGTCGTAAAATGCATACTAAGGCCGAAATCTTTAAAAAATCAATTTTTCACACGTTTTCGTGAGAAAAAAACAGAAAATCGCTAATTACCGCTAAACTAAGCATTATACAAAAAATTGTTTGAAATAAAAGTTGTAGGGTTTTAAATTCTCTACAACGTTTATTATATACATTTTTGCGGTAAAATGCATAATAAAGCCGCGATCTTGAAAAAAACAATGTTTTTACGTGAAAAAAGCCTTACCGAGAATTTCAGCAAACATGGCGCCTACCCTATCTTGTAGAGAATAAAAAATTAAGTAAACCAGGCGATTTTAAAAAAAATCGTAGGACCAGTTTTTGAGAAAATCACAAAAAAGTGAAAAATTATACGAATAAACTACTACTTCCGGTTGACCGATTTTGATGAAAATGTTTGTGTCGGGTCCGGTAGTTGTATGTAACTCAAGTTTCAAGTTTCAAGTTCGTACAATGTTCCGTTCTTGAGATATTTTGTATACACACACACTCACACACACACACACAGACCAATCACTAAAAACATGTTTTTTTTGGTTCAGGGGGTTTGAAAACGTATAGATCCGGTGAAAACTCGGTTTCGAAAAATCGACATGAAAACAATACTTTTCTGCCTATATGTTCATATAGGCAAGAGAAAGTAAGAATTAAATACAACACCTAATAATATAAGGGTGAGGTTGGAAAAGCGGGCTTTTACGGGGAATCAAATATCTCAGGAACCAAGAAAAATATCAACTATGCTACAAAATACAGAAAATTGCTGTCTGTTATCTATTGTATGCGCTTGTATGTATTTTTTCTTACAAGAATTTTATTGAAAAAAAACCATATTTTCAAAAACATTTATTTTATGTATTCACAAATTATTTTTCAACTAAATCCCTATTAAGGTTTTTTTAATAATCATTCCACAGATAATAAAGCAAGAAATTATGAACATTTGAAAAACTATCATCTAAATATCTCCAATATAAACCAAAATATTTAATTCCCAAGAATGTACAATCATGTGAAAACCACATTTCCGGAAAACTTAAAGTTGAAGGAATAATTTCACTCGCCTTGCTAGTGAGCTTTATTTTAAACAGATGGTTTTTGTCAACGTACAAACAAAGTTAACAATTGTTGTGATTCAGAAAATTTTAAACTTCAAATAAATACGAAAAACTACTGAAATTTGAAAAAAATCATCTTCTTGAGTTGACTACCCCCTTAAATCTGAGATAAAGTCTGTAGAAAGAATCGTTGATAAAAGGTAACTTATAAGTAAGTCCGTGTGAAGAGTCGCGCTCGATACGTAGGAAGGAGCGTTTGTTATGCGTCGGAGAGTCTTGGACTGAAATCGCTGGATTCGAGCTAAAACGGATGGTTTTTCTGAGCCATAAATCTGGCTCCCGTACGTCCACAAGGGTTTGAGGTGAGTGTCAGTTTAGAACGTTTCGAAACTAGTTTGTACAATTGTTTCAGTCGATCGTCTAGAGCCCTTCACTTTACATTTAATTGTTTATTCCACGTGAGACGACGATCAATGTATAACCCACGGTATCGGGTATGGTCAGTCCTCTGTGGAAGAGGTGTATTATAAAGAAATACTGGTGGACAGTTTGTCGACGCAGCGTAAGAATCATATGAAATGTTTTGTCTATATTAACTTTTATTCTCCATTTGGTCAACCACTTTTCCAAAAGGGATAATGAATGCTGAATATTGTAAGAAATAATCGTGGGGTCGTCGGATGAAGACAAAATGACAGTGTCATCAACAAAAGAAGCTATGGTGGTGTGTAAGCCGGAAGGTATATCGGCTGTAAAAGAAATTGAAACCTGGAAACGTAAGTTAGGTACTAAAGAAAAGCCTAATGAATAATTTCAATAAAATCGGTCAACCGGAAGTAGTAGTTTATTCGAGTAATTGTTCACTTTTTGCGATTTTCTCAAAAATGGCTCATACGATTGGTTTTAAAAATCGCCTCAGTTATTACATTCTTTAGGTTCTACAACATAGAATATGTGCCATGACTGCTGAAATTCTTGGGGACGCTTTTCTCTCGTGTAAAATAAATGTTTATTTCATATTGTGGCCTTAATGTGCATTTTAAGGCAAAAGTGTATGTTATCAGATTTGTACAACATTCATAAACCTACAAATTTTATTTCAACCATGTTTTCATACAACGTTTAGTGTCGCGGAAATTAATGATTTTCTATTTTTTTTCCATCAAAAATAAATGAAAAAATGAATAGGAAAAAATTTCTATTTTTTTTCCATCAAAAAATCTTAAAAAATGGAATTTTTTAAGATTGCGGCCTTAACCCCTTTCAATACGTATTCAACGTCCGTAAAACAGGACGTCGATATATTTTAGGTAGTGATAAGATCCGGTTTACCGGACTCCGTAAGTCATGCATGAAGTGCCAACGTTCGGATAACCGAAAATTTCCATAAAAACTTTTAAATAAAAATTAATGGAGTATTGTATTTTAAACCGCCTCCAAGGCGTAGTGACTAGCGCGCTAGCCTACAAAGCAAAAGGTCCCGGGTTCGATTGCCGGCTAGAGTCTGAAAATTTTAATACGTTAAAACCACCATTAAGGTACCAAAACCCACAGTAATTGCTAATGACCGAAGCTGTCCATGCGACTTTAAATAAACTAAAAAAAAATATTTTGAATAATTTTAGTGTTAAAACGATTTCATTTTTTTTATGAACTCAATAAAAATTAATTTTTAACAGGAAATTTTATTGTTCTGTAACGTTGAAACTTTGTTCGGCAATGGCCTGCAAGTTTTCGAAATAAGGGCTGGCACTTTTTGTACACCCTTATTTAAATTAAATGGCACTTTAGATCAAACTTGTAAATATTGTTTCGGCACTGAAAGGGTTAAGGTGCGGTTTTGTTTGTACGATCGTCGCATGCGTCACTGCCATTACTCCTCAAATGGATTTCTTAAGAAGTGGTTCCGTTTATGCGTCCGACGCAAGAGATCGCATGCGTCGGCTGCATCGACTGCTTTGGCAACCAGTCACCTGCAGCAATCGCATGCGTCTGGAAGTTGAAAATGAGTTTTTCCAAAGACGATGACGCAAAACTCATTGAGTCAACTGCAGAAAACCACAAATATTTAATCCTTCAAACTTCCTTTCATCGTCTAATAGATACAGTAAACTCCCACTAATCCAAAATAATTGGGGTAAGCCGATTTCGGATAAGCCGGATTTTAAAATAACAAGAAAACGGTGTTTTATTGTAAAAAAAAGTATTACTGTGTCCTAAAACTTTTATTCGTACGATTTAATTGTCAAATATTTACCAGACATTTTAATTCTTTTTTTGAAAAGTCTGAAATTTGTTTTTTGTTTTTATTTTACATTCGTTTTCTTATCGAAATGTCCCGCCAATGTGTAACTTAAAAGTATATCAGTGGGCGTCGCTTCGATGGTTTTGACCACGCGTTTACGTTTACACGACAATGTTAAATATCATTTCACTTCCACTACCTGTACTAACACTATTTAGCCACAAAACGAAATGAAAACATTAAGGCCAAGACACTACCGTACCCATTCAACCGCAATACATTACTAATTGACTGTTTGCAGCAAAGGTGATGTAGCCAAAATAAACAGTAGGCTACCGCTCCAAGGAAAATACTCGTGTTATCGGTAAAAATCCTGTCTGCAGTGCTGAATGTCATGCAGGCATACTTTACGTGCTATAATTTACAGTTCAGTTTGCTTAAGCAGTATTTTGGTTCAGCAATTCAATTTAAGTAGGCCTACAGTTATTTGTAGAAAAATTACATTTAAAATACTGAGTATTTTTGACGTTTCGGATAACCCGGGTTTCGGTTAACCCGGACGTGCAGTTGGATCGCACGTTTCACTGCACAAACGAAACTTCCCGACCTATGCGTCAGTCGCATGCGATTACTGCATGCAGTAATCGCATGCGACGATCGCACAAACGAAACCGCACTTTTAATGTGCAATTTACTTTAAAATTGTGTAGATACAAAGTTATAGGAAATCAAAAACCTACAAATTTTCTTTGAAGCACTTTTTCCTATTGAGCCTAATTTAAACGCAATTACTAGGTAATTTTCCGTATTTTTTTCAAAACAATCCGTAAAAATGAATTTTTTTTAACAATTCGGGTTTAGTATGCATTTTAAGACAAAGTATAAAATTAAATACAGGCCTATAGGAAATTAAAAAAATCTACAGGATTTATTTTTATCATTCTCTTCTACAGAGCTTAGTTGAGCGTCAATTTTAATGATTTTCCGTATTTTTATGTTCTGCATACGTTATTTTGCGTCATTCAGTAATGATTAAAAATAGATTAAATTTTTCATTTTCCATTGTGTACTCATGATTAAACACAGGTTATATTTTTATTATTTACATTGGTATGAGAAAGTCCACTGAGTGTTTCACACTAAATTTTATTATTATTACAGAAAACAAATTTACGATTTCTCTTATCCACATTGGAGGCAATCAATTTCAACTTAACTATAATAAATCTCCCAATTTTACATTAATTATTTGGACGCGGAATTATTTATTAATTCTTTATCATCGGCTTTTATTCTCTCTTGGTTTTTGATCAATTTTTAAACAGTAATTAATATTTTACCCGTATTTTATTTCAGACCCGAATTAAACTGTGTATAGAAATTAGATTTACTCATCGCTATTAAAAAATCTATTTACTTTATTGGTTACAAATTTTACTTTCTCTTGCCTATAAGAATATACTATAGGACGGAAAGTATTGTTTTCATGTCGATTTTTCGAAATTGAGTTTTCACCGGACTACACGTTTTCAGACCCCTTGAACCCAAAAAAACATGGTTTTAGCGATTGGTTTGTCTGTGTGTCTGTGTGTGAACAAAATATCTCAAGAACGGAACATCGTACGAAGTTTAAACTTGAAACTTAAGTTAGATACCACTACCGGACCCGACACGAACATTTTCATCAAAATCGATCAACCGGAAGTAGCAGTTTATTCGTGTCATTTTTAACTTTATTGCAATTTTCTCAAAAACGGCTCCTACGACTTTTTTAAAATGCCTCGTTTACTAAATTTTTTATGCTTTGAAAGATAGGATAGGCGTCATGCCTGCTGAAATTCTTGCAGAGCCTATTTTCACGTAAAATTTTTTTTAAGATTGCTGCTTTAATATGCATTTTTAGCGCAAAAATGTATATAATAGGCCTAAAAGTTGTAGAGAATTAAAAATCCTACAAATTTTATTTCAAACACGGTTTGTATAACGCTTAGTTTAGCGGTAATTAGCGATTTTCGGTTTTTTTCTCATGAAAACGTGTAAAAAGTCGATTTTTTGAAAGATTAGCCTTAGTAGGCATTTTACGACAAAGGTGTAGGTAGGCCTATATAACCAAGTTTATAGAAAATTAAAAGATCTACAACTTTTATTTAGCGCATTTTCTCTACAGAGCCTAGTTTAGCGTGAAAGAGTGATTTTCCGTATTTTTATGCAAAACTGAGGTTGATTTTTCATTTTGCGTCTTTCACTAATGTTAAATTACTAATACTAGGTTATACTGTTCATTATTTGCATTGTCAAGAGAAAGTCATGTGAGTGTTTCACACCAGATTTTTTTAAACTGTAATTAATATTTTACCCGTATTTTATTTCAGACCCGAATTAAACTGGTTAGAGAAATTATATTTTTCATCGCTGTTAAAAATCTATTTTCCTTTATTGGTTGCAATTGTTAAATTTCCATCTATAATTTTGTTTTGCCTGTCCATTCGTCCGTCCGCCACAAAAAGTTAGTGGCCCTGGATTGGTTTTTAAATTTTAGTTTTGACCGGAAGTGGTCCAAACCGGAAGTCAAGAATTAAAAGTTGGAATTTGAAAACTAAAGTAGGCCTATTGTTATTTGATTCCTCTTAATGAGTAGACACAGAATTAATTAGAGTCGAAGTTCCAATTTTGACCGGAAGTCAAGAAATCAAAGTCAAAAACTACAACAGTTAGCAACAAACGATTTTCGGATTCGTAATCTACACAAAAAGCCAGTAGCCCTGGATTGGGTTTGATGTTTCAGTTTTGTCTGGAAGTGGCCCAAAACTGAAGTCAAGAACTTAAAGTCGGAATTTGGAAACAGAAATAGTGTTATTCGATTCCTCTTAGAGAGTAGATACAGAATTCGTTAGAGTTAAGTTGCAATTTTGACCGGAAGTAAAGAAATCAAAGTCAAAAACTACAACAGTTAGCAACAAACGGTTTTCGGATTCGTAATCTACACAAAAAGTCAGTAGCCCTGGATTGGGTTTGATGTTTCAGTTTTGTCTGGAAGTGGCCCAAAACTGAAGTCAAGAACTTAAAGTCGGAATTTGGAAACAGAAATAGTGTTATTCGATTCCTCTTAGAGAGTAGACACAGAATTCGTTAGAGTTAAGTTGCAATTTTGACCGGAAGTAAAGAAATCAAAGTCAAAAACTACAACAGTTAGCAACAAACGGTTTTCGGATTCGTAATCTACACAAAAAGTCAGTAGCCCTGGATTGGGTTTGATGTTTCAGTTTTGACTGGAAGTGGCACAAAACTGGAAGTCAAGAACTTAAAGTCGAAATTTGGAAACAGAAATAGTGTTATTCGATTCCTCTTAGAGAGTAGATACAGAATTCGTTTGAGTTAAGTTGCAATTTTGACCGGAAGTATAGAAATTATAGTCAGAAACTACAAAAAAGCAACAAACAGTTTCCGGATTCGATCTCTACACAAAAAGTTAGTAGCCCTGGATTGGGTTTGATGTTTCAACTTTGACTGGAAGTGGCCCAAAACCGGAATTCAAAGTCGGAATTTGGAGTCACAAATAGTGTTATTCGATTCCTGTTAAAGAGTAGATACAGAAATTACTAATGGTTTAATGCCATTAGTCAAAGGTAAGTCTTTAAAAAAATTCAACCAGCCATGAAGTGCGTCACCTCATCAAAACGGATTTTTAATTACTCTCCATTCTCTATGCTTAACAGCAAACAAAACTTAAAAGTTTAACTTCTCACAAAACCTTATGATTTGAAAACAAAATAAGACTGTACAAAAAACTCAATCATAAATTATTGGAAACAGGAATTTTTTCATCAGTATGAATCACCAATGGTAGGGGAGAAATTACTAAATAGGATATTTCTTATTAGAAAACGTAGGTAAAATTAATAATTTAATTTAAAAACTCTGGTGTGAAACACTCAAACGACTTGCCAACGAATATAACGCTTTCTTGCCAACGTATATAACGAAACCTATACCTAATAATATTAAAAAAAAAAATTTCTGCGAGAGCACAGCCTCCCCAAGAATTTCAGCAGACATGACGCCTACCCTATCTTGTAGAGCATAAAAAATTGAGTAAATGATGTGATTTAAAAAAAAATCGTTTGAGCCATTTTTGAGAAAATCGCAGAAATTTCAAAACTACACAAATAAGGTACTACTTCCGTTTGACTGATTTTCATGAAAATGTTCGTGTCGGGTTCTCTAGTAGTACCTAACTTAAGTTTTTATGTTTCACATTCGTACGATGTACATACTGTTCTTGAGATATTTTATTATCACACAGGCAAATCACTAAAAACATGTAATTTTGCCTTCCAAGTCGTCAATTGTCTGTGGCTTATTGGCATAGACTAGCGACTTCACATACCCCCACAGAAAATAGTCCAGCGGTTTTAGATCGCACGACCTTGGAGGCCAATTTACAGGTCCAGAACGTGAAATTATGCGTTCACCAAACGTTTCCTTCAATAAATCGATTGTGGCACGCGCTGAATGACACGTTGCGCCATCTTGTTGAAACCACAGCTCTCCAACAGATTCAACTCTCCAACAGGCGATTCAATTCAGGAACAAAAATGTCATTGATCATGGCTCTGTAGCGGTCACCATTGAATGAAACATTCTGCCCGATATCATTTTTGAAGAAGTAAGGACCAATGACTCCACCAGCCCATAAAGCACACCAAACAGTCACTTTTTGTGGATGTAAAGGCTTCTTAGAAATATATCGAGGATTACCTTCACTCCAAATGCGGCAGTTTTGTTTATTCACGTAACCAATCAACCGAAAATGGGCTTCATCACTGAACAAAATTTTCATGTGAAAATCGGGATCAACAGCAATCATGTTCTGGGCCCATTCTCCAAATGCACGCCGTGCCATGATTTTCAAAATAAATCTGCACAATTTGCAAGCGTTGTTCAGGCGTCAGTCTATTCATTATAAAATGATAAACCAAACTGAACATAAATTACAAAATAGTTTTCAAAATGGCCGCCATGGAAATCAGTACTGCCAACTTAAAGTTCTATACCTCTAAAAATAACACCCGTTATATATCACCACTTCAATACCCACCTGCTAAAAATTCCCAGCCGGTTTAGAAAAATATTATTGCCGACTAAAGGGTTAAAGATTGGGTAAGGAACACATATTCTGAAATATTTGTGGTTGTAATGTGTGGTAAATATTTATTTAAAAATATAATTTATGAAAATTAATTAAATTACAGTGACATAAGTATCCATTGTCGATTGCAGCCATAAAATGTTGTAGAATATGAAATGTAATTTTAGCGGTAGAGAATTAACCAATCAGTTGTTACCTTCTATCGGATGCAGACAAATCATTATGTCATAACGTAATTACCAAAGACAAAAATGTAATACAATTCGACGAAATTGTATTTAAATGGTTTTGTCAATTACAAAAGCCTTTCGATCGATACTTGTAATTTTTACTTTCTCTTGCCTTAAATGAATATATACCCTAGTAATAAATGAAAGTATTGTGTTCATTTCGATTTTTCGAAATCGAGTTTTCACCGGATCTACACATTTTCAGACCCCCTGAACCCAAAAAAAACATATTTTTAGCGATTGGTCTGTGTGTGTGTGTGTGTGTATGCGCGCGCGCCTGCGCGTGCGTACGTGTGAACAGAATATCTCAAGAACGGAACATCGTACAAACTTGAAACTTAAGTTAATACTACTACCGGACCCGACACGAACATTTTCATCAAAATCGGTCAAGTACAATCGGGTTTCATTAAAATCGGGTTTTCATCAAAATCGGAAGTAGTAGTTTATTTGTGTAATTTTTAACTTTTTTGCAATTTCCTCTAAAACAGCTCCTACGATTTTCTAAAAAATCGCCTGGTTTACTAAATTTTTTATGCTCTACAAGATAGGGTAGGCGCCATGTTTGCTGAAATTCTTGGTAAGGCAGTTTTCACGTAAAAAAATTGTTTTTATAAGATTGCCGCTTTGATATGCATTTTAGCGCAAAAATGTATACAATGAAAGTTGTAGACAATTTAAAATCCTACATTTTTTTTATTTCAAAATTTTTTTATAACGCTTAGTTTAAAGGTAATTAGCAATTTTCTGCTTTTTTCTCACGAAAACGTGTAAAAAACGTCGATTTTTTTTACGATTTCAGCCTTTGTATACATTTTACGACAAAAGTATATATAATCAAACTTTTACGAAACTAAAAGATCTACAACTTTTATTTACAACATTTTTCTCTACAGAGCCTAGTTTAGCGTGAAAGAATGATTTTCCGTATTTTAAGCCAAACTGAGGTTGATTTTCATTTTACGTTTTTCACTCATGATTAAAATTAGGTTATGATTATTGAGGTTTATTTTTTTTGTTTATTTCTAATGTTTTATTACTAATGTTAGATTATATTGTTCATTATTTGCATTGGCAAGAGAAAGTTGTGAGTTTTTCACACCAGAGTTTTTACTTTCTCTTGCCCCGTATGAATACAGTTAGACTCCTTAAATTCGGACTATATGGAGGAAGCCATAGTCCGAATTTTAACAAATTCGAATTGTAGAATTCTGCGCAAAAATTCGAGCCTAATGACCAATCGTTATAACTTAAGTGAATGTTAGATTTTGTTATTTTACAAGGAAAACTTAAAATAATACAGTAACCTATGAACAAAATTCAATATCAGATTAATTTGAAATTTAATAAAATTTTAATTTAAATAAATAAATATTTAATTTTTTAAAATTTTATTTCATATTATTATATTCATAAGAGGTATACATATTTTATTCTAAAAACAGTCCGAATTATCGCAAATTACGAATTATAGATATCCGAAATAAAGGGGCCGGACTGTATATATAAGAACAGAATGTATTGTGCTCATGGTGATATTTAAAAATCGACTTTTCATCGAATATACACGTTTTCAGGACCCCTGAACCCAAAAAACATGTTTTCGGCGATTGGTCTGTGTGTATGTGTGAGTGTGTGTGAACAAAATATCTCAAGAACAGAACATCGGATGAAGTTGAAACTACGAACTTAAGTTAGGTACCACTATCGGTTCCGACAAGAATATTTTCATCAGTTAGTTTTCATTCACATTTTCATTATTAGTTATTCAGTGAAATTTTTTTGCAAATTTTTAGAAAACGACTTCTATAATTTTTTTTAAAAATCGCCTCGTATACTAAATTTTTTATGCTCTACAAGGTAGGGTTAGCTCATCATCGGCCGCGTTGGCGATGTTGGTAACGTGCTCGCCTCTCATCACGCGGTCTTGGGTTCGAATCCCACTCGGGCATGCCATTTTTTCATACGTTACAAAAAATTCATTTCATCCTTCACCGTCTGCATTAGCAGCAATTTGCAAAACAGTCGGACGTTAAACCAAAAAAAAAAAAAAAAAAAACAAAAAAATCATGTCTTCTGAAATTCTTGGGGAGGCTGTGCTCTCGTAAAAATTTTTTTGTTTTTAAATTGCGATCTTATTCTACCGGATTGGTCTAGAGGTAAAGTCGACGCCAGAATCAGCTGTTTAACAGCTGATTCTGGCGAAGGTTCCTGGTTCAAATCCTAGTAAAGGTAGTTACTTTTATACGGATTTGAATACTAGACTGTGGTTACCGGTGTACTTTGATGGTTGGGGTTTAATTAACCATACTCTCTCAGGATTGGTCGGCCTGGGTCTGTACAAGACTACACCTCATTTACACGTCATACACATCATCCTCATCTCATTGGATCATGGGGTTGCTTATTGTTCTAAATTGAACAGATTGCAACGTACACAAATTAGGAATGAAAAATTAATAAATAAATAAAAAAAAATTGCGATATTAATTTTCATTTTAGGGTGAAAGTGTAATATCAAAATTATAGAAGATTTAAAGACTTAAAATTTTTATTTGAAGCATTCTCTGATGTAACTCTTCAAATATACAAAAGAAAAGTAACCAACTGGCTGATTAATTTAGTGAGAGGGCAGTCTGAGGATTTAAGTAGTTCTATGTATTCAAACTAATTGCTCTTTCTCGTGTCAGCTAAAAAAAAAAAAAAAATTTATTTTATAAACATTGTCATCGAAAGTCTGCTTCATCCTTTGCCATTACATGATTTTTTATTTTTATTTTAGTTTTTAATTTTTTGTTTATACTATTATCCTGTTTTTTGTATATTTATGTTAGGAAATTTTGTTGTATGTTTTTTTTGTAAATATTTGTTTCTTTCTTTTTGTAAATTTAGTGTAGATATAAAAAGCTATTATTAAAAATAGAATAAATAAAATAAACCAACTCATACCCACGCACAGGCTGGACCTATGCGGGTATTAGGAAATAAGATAGGATAAGATTCATTGTACCTTTTCATTCTACTTTTTAGCAATAATAAATAAATAAATAAAAAAAAATTTTTATGATCATTTTGCGTCATTCTCTAATGATTAAAATTAGGTTATGTTTTTTTTATTTTTATTGTTTACTCATGATTAATATGGGTTACATTTGTCATTATCTACATTGGCAAGAGAAAATCGTGTGAGCGTTTCACACCAGATTTTTCTTTTATTAAATTGTAGTTTTGTGTATTTTTCTATAATTACATAACAATATTAATCTATAACCTTCACTACAAGAATGTTAATTACTTGAACGTACCAAACCTGTTTGGTTTTTGGAATAACGTATATACAGGGTGATTCATGAAGTTCTCCCCCCACTTCTACAGCACATTGTACTAGTAAAAATAATGAAAAAATGTTATATAAACATAGGTCCGAAAACGCTTCGTTAGCGAGTTACAGCTAGCGAAAGTTTCGCCTGGATTTCAGTTCACCAGGTGAAATGAGGTCTTCCTGGAATTGTGGTAAGGTAGATTAAGGGGCAAATTCAATCATTTCTTATGGTTTTTGATCTGATAAATTGAATAAAACAGGTCCCAGATCTGTAAGTTAAATAGTTTTTAAGAAAACCAGTGTCAAATGCAAAAATTGGAGTGAAAAACTTATTTTTTCATCTTTGGGCAAGGATAACTGTGTTATTTCACCAAGAAACAGTTAAAATTTTTCAAAAAAACATGTAGAAAATTTTATTCTGAACAAACCGGTGTAAATTAAGTACACAGAAAGCGAATAGATGTTTGATTAAATGAGTTTTTATTCATAAGAGTACAAAGTAAAATTAACCGGAAAAACTAAAATGAAAAAATGTGTTTTTTTCACTCCATTTTTTTGCATTTGACACTGGTTTTCTCAAAAACTATTCGCTTTCTGTGTACTTTATTTACACCGGTTTGTTCAGAATAAAATTTTCTACATTTTTTATTGAAAATTTTTAACTGTTTCTTGGTGAAATAACAAAGTTATTCTTGCCCAAAGATGAAAAAATGTGATTTTCACTCCATTTTTTGCATTTGACACTGGTTTTCTCAAAAACTATTTAACTTACAGTTCTGGGACCTGCTTTATTCAATTTATCAGATCAAAAACCATAAGAAATGATTGAATTCGCCCCTTAATCTACCTTACCACAATTCCAGGAAGACCTCATTTCACCTGGTGAACTGAAATCCAGGCGAAACTTTCGCTAGCTGTAACTCGCTAACGAAGCGTTTTCGGACCTATGTTTATATAACATTTTTTCATTATTTTTACTAGTACAATGTGCTGTAGAAGTGGGGGGAGAACTTCATGAATCACCCTGTATACAGTAATGTTCATATAACTTGACATTCAAATTGAACCAGTCGGTTAAAATTCCAGTTCCTTAAAAATCCCTTTTTATCTTAATTTATTTATTTTATTCTCTTTGTTCCTCGTGTAGGACCAATTTTGGACCACGTGAGATGACTTTAGATGTTTCTGGAAGTTCCTTTTGAAGCCCATATTCTCAGCAGTCGCTCACTATAGGTTTTTCTCCTTTCTTCTGTACACCCAGTGTTCTCTTTTTGCTCTTCATGGAAGCCCTTACAGTCCGTAATCAGTTGTCTGAATTTGGTTCGGTTCATTAAGTTTTCTCGGTTTATTCCGGTTTTCTCAGCATATTAACCCGGCATGCGTACTTGCTGGGTTCGGATTGAGGGAAGGAAGTGGAATAGAATGATCATCGGGTTTATACGAGGTGTGGCTATTAAATAACGAGACTGACGTTGTAAAAAATTTTATTTTAAATTTTTACATAATCACTTATTATCACCTTCAATATAAACTCCTTCTCTATCCCTACAACGGTCCATGCGAATTTCCATTGTTAGAAACGGTACTGGAAGTCACCTTCTATCAGCTCCTTCAGGACACGTGCCGCTTTCTCTTTAACAGCTTCCACAGACTCAAATCTTGTCCCGTTTAATGCAGATTTCACCTTAGGGAACAGGTAGAAGTCACACGGTGGAAGATCTCGTGAATAAGGTGGATGTTCTAACACTGAATGTTGTACTTGGCTAGAATCCTCTTGGCAAAGAACGTGAACTGAGCTGGCGCATTGTCTTGGTGGAGAATCCATGATTTGTCCTTCCACATTTCGGGGCGTTTTTTCCTTACTCTTTGACGTAGTTTAGAACGTACCTCAAAATAGTAATATTGATTAATTGTTTGAACTTCAGGAACCCAGTGAAGGTACACAATCTCATGGATATCAAAATAAAAAAAACAATCATCATTGCTTTAAATTTTGACTTGCTCATTCGAGCTTTTTTGGCTCTCGGTGAAGGTCGGCTCTTTCAGTGCATGGATTGGCCTTTCGTTTCCAGATCATAAGTAAAAAACCACGTTTCATCACATGTTATTATCTTGTACCTGTTCCCTAAAGTGAAATCTGCATTAAAAGGGACAAGATTCGAGTCTGTGGAAGCTGTAAAAGAGAAAGCGGCACTTTTCCTGAAGGAGGTGACAGAAGATAACTTCCAGCACTTTTTCCAACTATGGAAAATTATCATAGAGCGTTGTAGGGATAGAGAAGGAGTGTCTATTGAAGGTGACAATAAGTGATTATGTATAAAATAAAAATAAAAATTTTTTACAACGTCAGACTCGTTATTTAATAGCCACACCTCCTACAGTCACCAGAGCGCTGCGGTAGGGACTTCCGCGAGCGATGCCCACAGCGGACCCTCGACCGAGCTTGCGCCCACCGGATCCCGAAGAACAGCCATCGACGCACTACTGCGCGAGGGAGGAAGATGACGTCTCCGCCTGGACGACGAGACGCCGTATCACCCACCTCCTTGACCGCCACGACGACTACGACCGACGCTTCGCCAAGACGACCACCGCTTAACCCTTTATAGATCTTTGGTAAGTATTCCTACCACTGGCAATAAGGTCGATTGTTTTTAACAATAAGCTATGCAGTTGAACCTCATCGGCATTTTATGGTTTTGTACATGTTTTCTGATAAGTAGGGTATCAACATTTTGAAATTAGCACCCACCGACCATTTGCTTCGTGAGTTGCACGAATGTGGTAAGGATTCATTACAGCGTATGCTACCGTGTTGTTTTGTTATTGTAAAGGGTGATTCATTTAAAAGTAGCCCGCTGCATTTAACAGCGGCCTTCGGCACTCAATTGGATTCAAATAGTAAATGAATAAACAGAATTACTTAACACATAATTTTACATATTTTTTTAAAATTTATATACAAATTTCAACTTCACCTTTACAGTAGATGCTGAAAGTGGCGTCCTTGAACGCTTACACATTTTTGCACTCGTTCAATGTTATTAATGCACACACGACGCAATACGGAAACGTCTATAGTTTGAATGGCTGCCACGATGTTATTTTTAAGCTCATATATACTGCGGGGGTTTGTTTGGTAAACAGTTCCTTTTAAATAACCCGATAGAAAAAAATCGCATACACTCAAATCGGGTGAACTAGGAGGCCACAAATCTTTACTAACAACTCGCATGGGAAAAGCCTGATTGATATGAGATAGGGACTGGCGAGACGTGTGACATGTTGCACCATCTTGCTGGAAAAAATTGTACTCTATAATAATATAATAATTAAATAATAATATAAATTTTACTATAAAGGCCAGTCGATCACATAGTGATCAGTGCTGCCAATACAGCATATGAAAATTACTCGAGCGGCGGGCTACTTTTAAATGAATCACGCAGTAGATACTAAAGTCACGAAATTGCCTTTGCGTAAGTACAGGCTGTAAGGAAGGGCATTGAAAAATTTGGAGTGCTGCCAACCTCAAAAGTAAGACTACTCGTACATTTCACTACCGTGAAGTTTCTAGATACATTTTGTAAGCTGTGGGTTATTCCGAAAAAATATTTTCTTCATAAATCTTATAAGAAATAAATGTGACCTGTAATATTAATTATAACTTACACGACTAGAAATGTTTGATTTGCTGTAATTACGAATGAATCGCCTTTTTTAGTATTGCTGTCATCGGTGTTTTCATTATCAGTCTCTCTAGTATTTTACCTAACCGTTTTCTGTTTTTACCAGGTGTCAACAAAACTGTTCAAGAATAGCTTCTTCACGGCCCTTAATTTCTTTTTACTTTCTCTTGCCTATATGAATTTATAGGAAGGAAAGTAGGTATTGTTTTCATGTCGATTTTTCGAAATCGAGTTTTCACCAGATATACACGTTTTCAGACCCCCTGAATCCAAAAAACATGTTTTTAGCGATTGGTCTGTGTGTGTGTGTGTGTGTGTGCGTGTGTGTGTGTGTGTGTGTGTGTGTGTGTGTGTGTGTGTGTGTGTGCGTGTGTGTGTGTGTGTGTGTGTGTGTGTGCAAAATATCTCAAGAACGGAACATCGTACGAACTTGAAACTTAATACTTAAGTTACATCCTACTACCGAACCCGACACAAACATTTTCATCAAAATCGGTCGACCGAAAGTAGTAGTTTATTCGTGTAATTTTTCACTTTTTTGCGATTTTCTCAAAAACTTGTCCTACGATTTTTATAAAAATCGCCTGATTTACTTAATTTTTTATACTCTACAAGGTAGGGTAGGCGCCATGTTTGCTGAAATTCTCGGTCAAGCTGTTATAACGTAAAAAATTTGTTTCTTTAAGATTGCGGCTTTAATATGCACTTTAGCGCAAAAATAATGTATATAATAAAAGTTGTAGAAAATTTTAAATAGGGCCTACTATAACTTTTAATTCAAACATTTTTTTATCACGCTTAGTTTAGCGGTAATTAGCAATTTTCTGTTCTTTTCTCACGAAAACGTGTGAAAATCGATTTTTTTTAAATTTCGGCCTTAGTATGCATTTTACTGCAAAAGTTTATTGAATCAAGTTTATAGAAAATTAAAAGATCTACAACTTTTATTTTAAGCATTTTTTTCTACAGAGCCTAGTTTAGCGTGAAAGAGTGATTTTCCGTATTTTTAAGCCAAACAGGTCGATTTTCATTTTGCGTCTTTCACTCATGATTAAAGTAAGGTTATGTTTTTTGAGTTTAGTTTTTTGTTTATTACTAATATTAGGTTATATTGGTCATTATTTGAATTGGCAATAGAAAGTTGTATGAGTGTTTCACACCAGATTTTTTATTTTTCGAATTGTAAAAAGAGAAACATCACAGTAGTTAGCCGCTCGCTCACGGATTTTGTTAAGAGACACGGATAGGCATTTTTGTTTAACTTCAACTTCACAACATTTTATTACGTCGCGTTCAGCACTGTGAATAGTTCGACCACGTTTTCGAGAAACCGACATTTGCGTTTACGGTAACAAACAGTTATATTCGTACAGTTAATCTACAAAAGGTTCTGCGATATACTGTACATATATGCTCTCGGTATAGTAGTATAAGTTTTTATGTTTTGCGTACTGAAATTAAAGTAGTCGCGCATGCGTACTGATGCTTTTCCCCCTTTACCCCTCGTTGCAAATATGGGCAAACTCATGACTCAAAAGTGACTATACTTTTGTACAGTGATAATATAAAGTTAAGATACGTTATTCTTCAAATTTTTACTTTCTCTTGCCTATATGAATATATAGGAAGGAAAGAATTTGTTTTCATGTCGATTTTTCGAAATCGAGTTTTCACCGGATCTATACGTTTTCAGACCCCCTGAACCCAAAAAACATGTTTTTAGCGATTGGTCTGTGTGTGTGTCTGTGTGTGTGTGTGTGTGTCTGTGTGTGAACAGAATATCTCAAGAACGGAACATCGTACGAACTTGAAACTTGAAACTTAAGTTACATACCACTACCGGACCCGACACGAACATTTTCATCAAAATCGGTCAACCGGAAGTGGTAGTTTATTCGTGTAATTTTTCACTTTTTTGTGATTTTCTCAAAACCTGGTCCTACGATTTTTTTAAAAATCGCCTGGTTTACTCAATTTTTTATTCTCTACAAGATAGGGTAGGCATCATGTTTGCTGAAATTCTGGGTGAGGCTGTTTTCACGTAAAAACGTTGTTTTTTTAAGATTACAGCTTTAATATGCATTTTAGCGCAAAACTTTATATAATAAAAGTTGTAGAAAATTAAAAATTCTACAACTTTTATTTCAAACAATGTTTTGTATAACGCTTAGTTTAGCGGTAATTTGCGATTTTCTGTTTTTTTTTCTCACGAAAATGTGTGAAAAATTGATTTTTTTAAGATTTCGGCCTTAGTATGCATTTTACGACAAAAGTGTATAATTTAATTTATAGAAAATTAAAAGATCTACAACTTTTATTATCAGCATTTTTCTCTACAGAGCCTAGTTTAGAGAGAAAGAGTGATTTTCCGTATTTCTAAGCCAAACTGAGGTTGATTTTCATTTTGCATCATTCACTCATGATTAAAATAAGGTTATGTTTTTGAGGTTAGTTTTTTGTTTATTTCTAATATTTTATTATTAATGTTAGGTTTATTGTTAATTATTTGCATTGGCAAGAGAAAGTTGTGTGAGTGTTTCACACCAGATTTTTATGTTTTGCGTACTGAAATTAAAGTAGTCGCGCATGCGTACTGATGCTTTTCCCCCTTTACCCCTCGTTGCAAATAAGGGCAAACTCATGACTCAAAAGTGACTATACTTTTGTACAGTGATTAGAAAATTCAAATTTTTTACAGGAAATCAGGCAGTCATACTAATATAAAGTTAAGATACGTTATTCTTCAAATTTTTTGATTATATAGTAGGCTACTTCAAGTTGTTTTAAGCCGGCCGCAGTGGCGTAGTTGGTAACGTGCTCACCTTTCATCATGCGGTCTTGGGTTCGAATCCCATTCAGGCACGGCATATTTTCATACGTTACAAAAAAAATTCATTTCATCCTTCACCGTCTGCATTAGCAGTAATTTCACAACAGTCGGACGTTAAACCAAAAAAAAAATTGTTTTAATAAGCATTCTTACCACTAAACATTACGTAATTCCCATTTCTACGTTCCTTGGTAAATATACTTACCTGGGCTTAACATAAAAAAAAAAAATCTGGTGTGAAACACTCACACAACTTTATCTTGCCAATATAAATAATTAACAATAAACCTAATATTAGTAATGAAACATTAGAAATAAACAAAAAACTAACCTCAATAAACATAACCTAATTTTAATCATGAGTGAAAGGCGCAAAATGAAAATCAACCTCAGTTTGGCTTAAAAATACAGAAAATCACTCTTTCACGCCAAACTAGGCTCTGTAGAGAAAAATGTTTAAAATAAAAGTTGTAGATCTTTTAATTTTCTATAAATTTGATTATATACACTTTTATTATAAAACGCATACTAAGGCCGAAATCTTAAAAAAATCGATTTTTCTCACGTTTTCGTGAGAAAAAAACAGAAAATTGCTAATTACTGCTAAACTAAGCGTTATACAAAAAAATGTTTGAAATAAAAGTTATAGAATTTTTAATTCTCTACAACTTTTATTAAATAAATTTTTTCGCTAAATTGCATATTAAAGCCGTAATCTTAAAAAAAACTTTGTTTTTACGTAAAAACAGCCTCATCCAGAATTTCAGCAAACATGACGCCTACCCTATCTTGTAGAGAATAAAAAATTGAGTAAACCAGGCGATTTTAAAAAAAATCGTAGGACCAGTTTTTGAGAAAATCGCAAAAAAGTGAAAAATTACTCGAATTAACTACCACTTCCGGTTGACCGATTTTGATGAAAATGTTCGTGTCGAGTCCGGTAGTGGTACGTAACTTAAGTTTCAAGTTTCAAGTTCGTACGATGTTCCGTTCTTGAGATATTCTGTTCACACACACGCACACACACACACACACACGCACACACACACACACACACACACACACACACACACGCACACATACACGCACGCGCACACACGCACGCACGCACACACGCGCACACACACGCACACACACGCACATACATACATATATACATATATATACACACACACACACACACACACACACACACACACACACACACACAGAGGGAGAGAGAGAGAGTGAGAGAGAGAGAGAGAGAGAGAGAGAGAGTGAGAGAGACACACACACAGACCAATCGCTAAAAACATGTTTTTTGGGTTCAGGGGGTCTGAAAACGTATAGATCCGGTGAAAACTCGATTTCGAAAAATCGACATGAAAACAATACTTTCCTTCCTATATATTCATATAGGCAAGAGAAAGTAAAAAGTTGTTTTAATAAGGATTCTTACCACTAAACATTACGTAATTCCCATTTCTACGTTCCTTGGTAAATATACTTACCTGGGCTTAACATAAAAAAAAGAAATGTCTTACTGTTCTGGCACTACAAATACATTATTTAAGTCCTTCTAAAACAATATTTAACATTTTTTACAACATGTATATTTTCCCCCGTATTGCCCTATGCCCTATAAAGAGTTAAACAATCCTTTTCAGGGCCTCAAACATTTAGGGTTTTCCCATGCCGCATAATGTCGCTATCCGGTGACAGAATTTTAGAATTTTTTTGAAAAACTAAAAACAAGGAAATTTGTGTGATTTTACGGGTTTTCCCATGCCGCATAATGTCGCTATCCGGTGACAGAATTTTAGAATTTTTTTTGAAAAACTAAAAACAAGGAAATTTGTGTGATTTTACGGGTTTTCCCATGCCGCATAATGTCGCTATCCGGTGACAGAATTTTAGATTTTTTTTGAAAAACTAAAAACAAGGAAATTTGTGTGATTTTACGGGTTTTCCCATGCCGCATAATGTCGCTATCCGGTGACAGAATTTTAGAATTTTTTTTGAAAAACTAAAAACAAGGAAATTTGTGTGATTTTACAGTTATTGGATTTAAAAAAAGTTCTCGTTTTGTTTTGTTAATTATTTCTGGTTTCGTTGAAGTTTATTTTACGTTTATATAGTCACTAATAAACATAAATTTAAAATTATTAATTTTTATACGTTTGTTTTTAAAATGTGGTAATTGTAATATTACTCAATGATTTAAAAGTTAGTACATTCTTTACATAAAATAATATATAAGTTTCATTTATGGATTTTGAAGTAAGTTTTTATTACTTTTTATATTTTTTAGTTAAACTTTTATATTCTATAAATATTTTGAACTTCAATTATGTATCCGTTTGAAAATGTAGTTAAAATTTATGAGTTAAAATACAGGCTACACTTTAAAACTTTGTAATAAAGATAATTTAAGGTTGAATGGATTAAATAATAAATAAATAAGGTAAAAGTTATGTTACAATATTAAAAAGTGAACGCATTAGGTTTAAAGAAAAGTTAAAGAAAACTTTTTTCTTGACCCTTAAACCACGGAACAAAATAATTTAAACTTTTTCACCACATTGTGTGAAGACCTACCTAGATTATAAACTAGTGAACAAATCGTTATGAAAGTTTTTAATCGGCATTTTTTCGAATTTATTAGAGAATCCATTGTCCATTAAGTACTCTAGAAGAGCCTACAATATTTTAAAAAATCTGGTGTTAAACACTCACACGACGTTCTCTTACCAATGCAAATAATAAATAATGTTTAATCATAAGAAAACAATGTAAATTGAAAACCATTAGCTAATTTTAATCATGAGTGAATGACGGAAAATGGTAAACATCAGTTCGATTTAAACGTACGGAAAATCAATAATTTCCTCTAAACTAGGCTCTGTACAGGAAAATTCTTATATTAAACTTGTAGGATTTTTAATTCTCTATAACCTTGATTATTTACAATTTTGTCGTAAAATGCACACCGAGGCCACAATCTTAAAAAAATCTAGTGTGAAACACTTACACGACATTTTCTTGCTTATATAATAATGAACAATATAACCTAACATTAGTCATAAAATATTAAAAATAAACAGAAAAAGTAACCTTAAAAAAACGTAACCTTATTTAAATCATGAGTGAAAGATGCTTAAAAATACGGAAAATCACTTTTTCACGTTTAACTAGGCTCTGTAGAGAAAAATGTTGGAATTAAAAATTGTAGTTCTTTTAATTTCCTATAAATTTGAATATATATAAAAATGCAAATACAGTTAAGCTTTCTTTTATCGTAAAATGCATACTAAGGCTGAAATCTTAAAAAAATCGATATTTTACGCGTTTTCGTGAGAAAAAACAGAACATCGCTAATTACCGCTGAACCAAACGTTATACAAAAACATATTTCGAATAAAACTTGTAGGATTTTTAATTCTCTACAACCTTTTTCGTATAAATTTTTTCACTAAAATGCGCATTAAAGCCGCAATCTTAAAAAAAACAATTTTTTTACGAGAAAACAGCCTTCCCAAGAATTTCAGCAGACATAGCGCCTACCCTATCTTGTAGAGCATAAAAGTTTACTAAAGGAGGCGATTTAAAAAAAACCGCACGAGCCGTTTTAGAGAAAATCGCAAAAAAGTGAAAAATGACACGAACAAACTACTACTTCGGGTTGACAGATTTTGATAAAAATGTTCGTGTTGGGTCCTCTAGTGGTAACCAAATTAAGTTTAAAGTTTCAAGTTCGCACGATGCTCCGTTCTTGAGATACTTTGTTTATACACACACACACACACTCAAACGAACGCGCGCACGAGCGTACACACACACACAAACACACATACACACACACGTACAACAGAGACCAATCGCTAGAAACATGGTTTTTGGATACAGGGGTTCTAAAAATGTGTACATCCGGGGAAAACTCGATTTTAACCGGAAACAATACTTTCCTTTGTATTGTTTCCTTTTTAAATACACTAGACTATATACTTTATACGTAAAAATGTATACTTTTGTATAAACAATACTTTCCTTTTTATATATTCATATAGGGAAAGTGAAAAATGTCTAAGTCAAATATGAGTCATCAAAATACAATTTGAAAATTTAGAAACAATTAAAGTAACGGGTGTTTCAAAAAGGACACACTTCGAAGTTTTAGAACGCTAATTTATTACATTAAGTAATTACAAATTATAAAAATTATACGGTATGAAATTATTACCGTTATAGCATTCAGA
Organism: Catonia carolina; assembly: GCA_035578175.1. Taxonomy (NCBI): domain Eukaryota; kingdom Metazoa; phylum Arthropoda; class Insecta; order Hemiptera; family Achilidae; genus Catonia; species Catonia carolina. The sequence continues at coordinate 7,162,676 of JAQMRL010000020.1, read as the reverse complement.
TTACCTTAAAAACTTTACAATAAATGTTCAAAATGACTTCCTCCACTTGGAATGCAAGTTCGGACACGTTTCATAACATTTGCAGCCACTTTTCGTAGTGTTTGCTCATTAATGTTTGTAATCTCACTTTCAATATTAGCCTTCAATTCTTCAATTGTATGAGGATTGTTTTTAAAAACCTTACTCTTTAAATTCCCCCAAAGAAAAATCGATCGTGTAATTCTAACAACGCTATAAATTGTTCAATTAAGTTGTGGTACACCACACTATCTACAGATGTGTCAAAAAATAAAGGCCCAACAATACGACGCCGGGAGATCGCACACCAAACACCAATTTTACGTGCGTGTAGTGGACGTTCATGAAATGTGTGAGGATTATGAGCGCTCCATATTCGGCAGTTTTGGCTGTTGATGTAACCATCCAAGTGGAACCATACTTCGTCACTGAAATAAACACGATCCAATATTTCAACACCGTTGTCATTAACAAGAGAACGTATCCAACGACAATACTGCATACGTTTCCCAGGGTCAACTTCTTTCAGTTCATGAACGACACCGATGCGGTAAGGATGCAGATTTAATTTTTTTGTAGCCCTTAAAGCGTAAGATAGTGATAATCCAGCCTGTGAAGATAACTTTCTAAGTGATTTGCCGGGTGAGGTAGTCAAACGTTGTTTCACAAAACTTGTTCTGTTAACACTGATGGTCGACCTGTGCTTTTCCGATCCTGTACACTGCCAGTCTCACGAAATTTATTAATCAGACGCGATATTGTGGTGTTATTAGGTACTTCAGAATTGGAAAATTTTAACTGGAACTCGTCTTTTACTCGTTCGTAAGATTTATATGCGCAATAACTTTCAATAATAAAAACACGGTCATCTTTTGAAAAAACCATGTTTGAACTTATCCAGACACTACAGACACAAATGAATACTGGGATAGCATTAGTACATGTCAGTAATCCACAATGAGTCAACAATTATAGTACGGTAGTGCCAACTGTTATTTGGGGGAAAAAAATATTCCCTATGCAGAAAATATTAACCCTTAAACTTCGAAGTGCTTCCTTTTTGAAACACCGTTAGTTTACATTACAATTTTGTTTTGTTATTTTTAGTGGAATATCTATTTTTGTGTATTCATTGTGGAAATAAATTTGACACACACGCACGCATGCACGCACACGCGCGCGCGCGCGCACGCACACACGCACACAGACCAATCACTAAAAACATGTTGTTTGTATTCAGGAGGTCTGAAAACGTGTACATCCGGTGAAAACTCGATTTCGAAAACAATACTTTTCTTTTTTATACATTCATATAGGCAAGAGAGTCATATAGGCAAGAGAACTGCCCATAACAGACAGGTGGAGTGTCAAATTTTTTACACTCATCTGTTCGTTGCAGGGCTAAAATAAATAGTTCTGTTTCTTAAAACATGGTCAGCCAATTAAATGACTGAATCATTTAAGAACAGAAGAGGTAGAGGTGTATTGTGACACTAATCAGAGTTATCTCCTCTGAAAGTAATAAATTTCATTATACAGCCAGACCCTGTGGTGAATGAAGTGAAGGTGTCATTTGCAGAGTGGAAAATATGTGCTTTTCAGAGGGCCCGGCATGCCGATAAGCGTACTTTTCCACTCGGTGAGGAAGGCAATGGTAAACCACCTCACTCTTCGTTTTACTTAGTAAAACCTCTACAGGTTCAAACCAGCCTTTCGACTGATGACCTAAACAACAACAGGCAAGAGAATGTGAAAATGTCTGTCAATATATGAGTAATCAAAATACAATTTGAAAATTTGGGAACAATTAAAGTAGTTTTCATTACAATTTTGTTTTGTTATTTTTAGTGGAATATCTATTTGTGTACTCATAGTAGAAGTAAATTTGCATTTAACATTAAGCTGAACTAAGCTTTAAACTGATCAATCCAGCTCGTGAGAATAATTTTGGAAATTCATTAAATGTCACGACTGTAACATACTAAATGTTAAACATATGGATGAATGGATGATTTGAAATATGGATAATTATGGAATCTGTTATTAGTTTACTAACTCACTAACATGGTAGTGACGTCATGGGTGTACAAAATCGTTTATAGTCCCTATAACACTTTACTTATAATTCGTAAAATTTAGAACAAATATTATTACTTTCTCTTGACCTAAATGATAATATAGGGAAGGAAAGTTTTTTTTTCATGTAGATTTTCCAGAACAAGTTTTCACTGGATATTCACGTTTTCATGCCCTCTGAACCCGAAAAACATGTTTTTAGAAATTGGTCTTTGTGTGCGTGCGTGCGTGCGTGCGTGCGTGCGTGTGTGTGCGTGTGTGTGTGTGTGTGTGTTGGTGCGTGCGTGCGTGCGTGTGTGTGTGTGTGTGTGTGTGTGTGTGTGCGTGCGTGTGCGTGTGTGCGTGCGTGTGTGTGCGTGTGCGTGTGCGCGTGAATAAATTATCTCAAGAACGGAATATCGTATGATTTGAAACTAAAAACTTAAGTTAGATACTACTACAGGTCCTCGACACAAACATTTTCATTAAAATCGGTCAACCGGAAGTAGACGTTTATTCGTGTCATTTTTCACTTTTTGAAATTCCTCAAAAACGGCTCTTACGATTTTTTAAAAATTCGGCTCATTTGCTAAATTTTTTTATATGCTGTACTAGTTAGGGTAGACGCCATGTCTGCTGAAATTCTCGGGAAGACTGTTTTCGCGTAAAAAAATTGATTTTTTCAGATTCCGACTTTAATATATGTATTTTAGCGCAAGAATCCTACAACTTTTATTATTCAGTTAAGGTTTGTGCGTTCGTTTGTGAGTTACCTACTGTCTAAACATGAATGAAGAGAAGCTAATTCTGCTTGTACAAGAAAACCTTGCTTTGTACGATTTGAGTCACAAAGACTACGATAACGTTATTGTTAAAGATAATATATGGATTACGATTGGAAAAGAATTAGGTGCGTCAATCAATGACTGCAAAAATAGATGGAACTTGCTTCGATCCTATTTTAGAAGAGCCCTGAAAAAACGGAAAGCAAAACCGGACAAGCGGCCAAAAAAATTAGGAAATGGAGGTATGAAGATCAAATGGATTTTTTGTAAGATTACATTCAGGATAAAGAAGACACATCCACCAATATTCCACCAGTGGCGTATGAAGTAGAAGTAATCGATGATAATGGTAATGAAGAAGGCTGTGGAACAGAAGTTATCAATCCTTCCACACCACCTTCATTAGTGACATCTCCATCTACTGCAGCGTCATCCGTCTCATCTGGGAAAAGGAAAATTGTACAAAATCCGCCGTCTGAATTGGCTTCATGTCTCTCTGCTTTTATTAAAGCCAAATCCGGTGAGAACGTGCCAATAAAAAAGAAAAACTTGATGACATTTTTTGACAGCATAGCAGAGACAATTCTTAAATTTGACGATTTGGAACAGGCGGAAATAAAAAATGAAATATTTAATATGGTGAGCAGGAAAGAAATAGAGCAATTACGAAAACAAAAAGTGGCTGACAGACAGGATAGAACGCAGCGACCACATTCTTTTCTGCAAGTGTTTCCTGGACCGTTTTCTGGGGCAACATATCCTCTTCAGCAAAATGAAGGCTATAGTGGATGGCAGCCGCATTCAGGCATGCACCTTGATATTGCTCCAAATCCGAACGCAAATATTCCCCAGTAATAAAATTATTATTTACAAATACAATACTTTTAAGTTTAAGTAAGACCTCTCGCTTTTAATTTTAAGTTTATAAGTTTAAGTTACTTTTAAGTTTAAGTAAGAGTGTAATCGGTAGTTTCAGTATATAAGTTTCCTTTAATTTATTCATTAATTTCCTAATACATCACTAAATTTCCTTTCCTTTTTTATTTACAATAAAAAAAAAATTGAAAATGAAATAAAATACCTATGGGCTATCTATACACTGTATAGTTTGCTTACGTCTGCCTGACTGTGTGGCCGGGGGGGGGGGCGTGCACTCTCGATAGAGAGGGGGAGGGAGAGAGAGTGAGAGCTCTCTCTGTGCGCGCGTGTGTTTTTCAGATTCGATTAATTTATTGAACGTCTTTTATTATTTTTTAATGTTCTTATATATTTTATTATGCTTTTATAAATGAAAGGGGAAAGGAAACAGTTGAAGCAATAAAGAAATTATAACAAAATACAGTTTTCATGTCTGATAAAGTGCAACATGCCATCTATATACCTATGTTATTATATGCTTGTACTAGGACCTCTTGTTATTGCGTCAACTTGCCATGGAACCTTTCCTCGTCCCTCAAAAAAAAAAAAAAAATACTGAAATTTCTACGAACTTCTATGGCCTCTGTGGTATCTTGGCCTCCGACATTTGTAATGGAAGTGAGTAATTGCGCTGACTTGTCAGATTTGGAATGGTCCCATGAAAATTCAAAATAATCTTCGTTAAGATAATTATGTAGAACACAAGCAGCGAGCGTAACTTTCTCCGCGTTTTCAGGTTTCATTTGGAGACGCCCATAGAATACTTGGAATCGTTGTACCAGTTGGCCAAAAGCATTTTCTGAGGTACGCTGGGCTCTTGATAAATTGAAACGGTCGAATACAGTCACGACACGGTAGCAGCACGGTCCGCGCACAGTACCATATGTGTAAATTGAAACAGTCGAACACAGTCGCGACAAAAGGTAGCAGCACGGTCCGCGCACAGTACCATATGTGTAAATTGAAACAGTCGAACACAGTCGCGACAAAAGGTAGCAGCACGGTCCGCGCACAGTACCATATGTGTAAATTGAAACAGTCGAACACAGTCGCGACAAAAGGTAGCAGCACGGTCCGCGCACAGTACCATATGTGTAAATTGAAACAGTCGAACACAGTCGCGACAAAAGGTAGCAGCACGGTCCGCGCACAGTCCTACATGTATAAATCCAGCTATAGGTTAGCTAAACTGAAGTTCTATGGGCACGCTCTGTGTGGTCTGGGGCGTGCGCCCAATACATCAAGAACAGTGGGTTTTAGCTTGTAATAATTTCCATAGAATCCTGAATCCTGGTTGAGAGGGCTGAGAAGCCCTATGATGGCGGCATCGTGTTAAGGAACACCTGGTCGCTCGGGGAACAATTTTACTGAATGTAATTCAGCCTCATGAAATTTAGGGGGAATTTTACAGTTTATAATTAGGAAATAGGATTCTGGCTCTTGCGGGATTGGGACTGGAACTTCAAAGGAGGTAATGTATTTTAAGAAGTTACTCGTGGATGAAAATTTATATTAAGGGATAAGTGGGTTTAGGAGCGGCTCTTTTCTTTATTTTGTTTTTCAGTGGTCTTTTTCAGTTATGTGGGAGTTTTATTGTCTTGGGGAGGGGAAGGCACGCACTGTACTTAACGTGGACAAATGGTATAATTTTAGGTAGGGGTTAGTTTATGATTTTAGGGGAGAAGGAAAGGGTAGAGTTTGGCATAATCACCGGCCTTTTATTTTCTAAGTGTTTAATAATTTAAAATGGCGGCTCTTTTCACCGTAGTGGAGTGATTATGCATAGGAACATGGGGACAACTACCAACTGGGGGGAGTGAGTCATACAAGTAGATGAAGGGGCATGGGTACATAAGAGGAATACAGGGCGGAATAAAAATGTGGCAACTCTAAATTTTGATAAGTGGGTCATACTGGAAGTTAGATAAAGTCGTGGAATGGTAATGGCATAAAGACTTCGGGTGGATGAGGGCGTCGGTACAAGTCCTGAATGATCTGGGGTCCGTCAGTTTTCCCGGCGTCGTGCAGCCGTTTCGAGGTATTGTAAATAAAGTCCTCCATAGAGGGGAAGAGAAGGTGTTCGTGTACGATGCGATTGGAGATAAGATAGTGAAACTCTGTGATGCACCGGAGGACTTTGTTCTGGTATGCTGAAGTACGTATTTGTTGGTCTTGGAGAGCAAGGGCTACCATACCGGCGACCCGTACAAAAGGAAAGGATGTAGAATGGAGCCGGTATTCGAACCTATGACCGGCGCATTGTAGGCCAGCGCTACTACTACGCTACGAAGGCGGCCCAGACAAGACAATTCTAGTTTTAATACTATGAAAAGTAAACTACTACGTTGAAAGACAAAATCAATCGAACAGAGAGTGTAATGTAGATTCTATTAAAGAATAAAAAAAAACGGAACCTTTGGACAATTGAGTTAGTAACAGGATGTTAAAATGTTAAGTGAAATACGGAAGGAAGTATTAACTTAGTTACGCCAAATAATATTTACAACAAATTGAATTTTACCTATTAGTCTTCTCCTGTTAAATTAATTTATACTGTTTTGCTTATTTTTGTTTTTCTTATCTTTTCCACGAAGTTGCCTGTATGAAAGAAAATAATTATCTTTTAGTCTTTCAATTACGTTCTAATTTTATATGTTTCTATGTAATTTAGTTTCAATTTTCATTCAGAATTTTTTTAAATTTATTACCGTTTAAAATAATAATAATTTTTTTTTCAACTCGCAAACTTTCTCTTTCCAGTGTAAATAATGAAAAAAATAACCTAATATTAGTAATAAAATATTATAAAAAAATAACCTTATTTTAATCATGACTGAAAGATGCAAAATGAAAATCAACCTCAGTTAGGCTTAAAAGTTCGGGAAATCACTTTCAACAAAACTAAACTCTGTATGGAAAAATGCTTAAAATAAAATTTGTACTCGTATATTTTAATTTTCTATAAATTTTGTTATACACTTTAGTCGTAAGATGCAAAAATTCGCCATGAAAACAATACTTTCCTTCCTACACATTCAAATAGGCAAGAGAAAGTAAAAATTAAACTCAAATTTCATAACCTTATTTTAATCATAAGTGGAAGACGCAAAATGACAATCAACCTCAGTTTGGCCTTAAAATACGGAAAATCACTATTTCACTATAACTACGCTTTGTAGAGAAAAATGTTCTAATTAAAAGTAGTAGATCTTTTAATTACATACAAATCTGATTATACACTTTTGCGCATATAGTAGATCTAGTATCTGACGTTTCAAGTTCCAACTTCATACGATGTTCCATTCTTGAGATATTTTTTTCATGCGCACGCACACACACACACACAAACACACACACCAGTCGCTAAAACCATGTGTTGTTGGGTTCAGGGGTCTAAACACATGTAGATCCGGTGAAAACTCAATTTCGAAAAATCGATATGAATCCAATTTTTTCTTTCCTATATATTCATATAGACAAGAGAAAGTATTAGTTTAGGTATAAAGGTATTGTGCGGTTCCAAGCTTCATGTAGTTGCGGGGTGAAGGGTACGGGTGAGGTATAATGAATGAGTGACGCATGCTGGGAAAACGATTGTTCTATTACTCTGATACAAAACATTGTAACGATTCAAAAATGAGTCACAGATAGATCTGTTTATGTTTGCTCTAGTGGAGAGTATAAACAAACCCAGCTGGTTTAAAATAAATGTAAAAATTATTTAATTTATCTAAACAAAGTTTCGTTGCTAGGAAACCAAGAAAAAGAAGTAAGATTTGTAAAGGAATTAATGAGAGTGTGGTACTGAACGTCAACCAAGATGGAAGGTCCACACATCCATTCTTAAACATAAAATATATGTACATATTTGAAGAAAGATTACACAAGATACATTAAATTAATAGTTAAAAGAATGACAATTTAAAAGTTACAAAATGATTTCTTTTTTACAAAAATAAGGAATTTAACAAGAAACATAAAAAAAACTTATGTAACAATGATTTAGGTTGTGAAGGATTTTTAAAATTAAATAAAGCAAGAATTGATTCACTGATATTGATATATGATTTAATTATTTCACAACAAATTTGGCCAATCCCTCGTGGGGATACCGAGAGGATTAAAAAGAGTCTTCTACAACATTCGTATTCAAACTTTCCCTATTTAACGTTTGTATTTATTACATTTATTTATTTACATATTTTGATATAAATTGGTAAGTTAAATGTTATGTATCCAACCAAATTAATAACCCGGTAGGTATTTGTTAAATTAATGCGCCGGATGATAAGAATATTTTTTTAGTTTAGTTAGTACACGTTACCACTACAAATGCATTAGCTGTGAAACACTACTGAATCATTCATACTCCCACTACAATAACAACGCACTGCATTCTTTACAACTACACGGAGCTGGGACTCGAGCAATAAAAATATTTTTTAAAAAGGATCTCTTCTTTCATTACCCTAATGTGTTTGTTATTCAGAATGAGTATCAGCACAACTAAAGGCAGGTATTTCATTTTATAGTAATCCACTATTAACCTTACATAATCTCGGTGGTACTTTAACAGATTCTATGACTGTTTTAATACCTTTGTTTGTATGCAATTAAATTAATGTAATTGTTTATTTCTAAGTGGTAGGAACTACCTGCAGGATGCGATTTTATTTGCCATATCAAAAGTTTTAACGTAGCTGATGAAATTCATTTAGCTTTAAGTTTCATTAATTAGTGATACTCAACAATGATTTTTATTCGTACAATTGAAATGCTTAATTTACCACGCATAATTTATAACGTTAGTGGCACGGCTACAATAAATAGTTCTCTCTCTCCCCCTCCCACACCATCTCTCTCTTCCTCCCACCCTCTCTCCCTCCCCACCCCTTCTTTTCTCTCCCACCCGTTATATCTCCCCTCCCTCCGTCTCACCATTCTCTTCTCTCCCTCCCTCCCATCACTCTCCCCCTCTCTCAATATCTTCACCCCTCCTCTCACTCTATTCCTTCTTTCTTTTCTTCCTCCCTCCATCTCACCCTCCTCTTCTCTCTCCCCCTCCTTCACTATCACTCTCTTCCTACCACCATCTCTTCCACCCCTCCCCTCACCTACTCCCCTTCTTTTCTCTCCCTCCCGTAATCTCACCCCTCCCACCCTTTTTCTCTCTCCCTACTCTCCCTCCATATCACCCTCCTCTTCTCTCTCACCCTTCCTTTCTCTCTCCCCGTCCCTCACCATCTCTCTATTCCTCCCACCATCTCTCCCACCCCTCCTCTCCCCCACCCCTTCTTTTCTCTCCCTCCCGTAATCTCTTCACTCCCATTCTTTTCATCTCTCCCTCCTCTCCCCCTCCCCTTCTTTTCTCTCCCTCCCGTAATCTCTTCCCTCCCATTCTTTTCATCTCTCCCTCCCCTCCCTCCATTTCAACCTCCTCTTCTCTCTCCCCCTTCCTTTCTCTCACCCCCTTCCTCACCATCACTCTATTCCTCTCACCATCTCTCCCACCCTCCTCTCTACACTCCCCTCTACCCTACCCTTCATTTCTCTCCCTCCCGTAATCTCTCCCCTCCCTCCCTCCCTTTTCTCCCTCACTCTCTTCCCCTCTTTCTATCACCTCTTCCCCACCCCTTTCACTGTCTGTCTTATCAGATGGTCACCCAATTATATGACTGAAGCATTTAACAACAGAACAGGTGCACGTGTAAAATACACTAGTCACAGTAATCTCCTCTGATGGTAGTAAATTTCATTATAACGGGTGTTCCACGGAATTTGAACCATAGCGAAATTTTTTCTTTGTATCCCTAATATGTGTACGTTGCAATCTGTTCAATTGAGAACAATAAGCAACCCCATGACCCAATGAGATGTGGATGATATGTTTAACGTGTAAATGAAATGTAGTCATGTACAGACCCAGGTCGATCATTCCTGAGAGTATGGTTAATTGAACCCCAACCATCAAAGTACACCTCTAACCACTGTCTAGCATTCAAATCCGTATAAAAGTAACTACCTTTACTAGGATTTGAATCAGGAACCTTCGTCTCCGATAATCAGCTGTTAAACAGCTGATTTTGGCGACGACTTTACCTCTAGACCAACCCGGTGAGTTTACGCTTAATGAACGTTTTTTATTTTATTGATGACATGAATACACATCAGAAGTATATGAGGTTACTAGTGAGAAACCTGTATATTCCTTTTACTTTCTCTTCCCTATATAAATATATAGGAAGGAAAGTATTGTTTTCATGTCGATTTTAACAAATACACTCTTCACCCGAATATACACGTAAACAGACCCCCTGAATCCAAAATATGTTAAAATATAACGGGTGATTCAAAAAGAGCGCCGGTTTTTAAACGGCTGGTAAATTTTTGTTTATCGGTTGGCAACATTGTTAGACCTCATTTCTATTTCGGAGAACATTCCGATTGACGATTCAGTTGTAGTTTCTCTTGTTCGCAGTGTAGTACTCTCGCAGTCTGTGTCTAACCATGGAGAAGTTTACTATTGCACAACGAGTGTTAATCGTCAAAACATTTTACCAGAGTGGAGAGAGTTATGCGGCTACTGTCAGGCGACTTCGCGGTACTCTAGGACGTAATAAAGCACCGAATGAATCAATAGTTCGCAGGCTCATGAAAAAGTTTTTTGAGACGGGTTCAACAGTCGCCCTTAAAAGTTCTGGACGTCGTCGTTCTGGCCGAACTGAGCAGAACGTTGCGTTGGTTCGTGACAGTGTGGCTGTTAGCCCAGCAAAATCAGTACGTCGCCGTTCTCAACAATTGGATTTACGATGTTCTTCTGTACGGAGAATTCTTCGGTACGATCTCCAATATCACCCGTATAAAATTCAGTTGCTGCACGAGAAACAATGTTGTTGCTCCGTGAACGGTTCCAGGATCGCATCATTTCTCGTAATTCCGACCATCAATGGCCACCAAGGTCGTGTGACTTGACGCCTTGTGACTTTCATCTTTGGGGTCATCTGAAGTCATTGGTGTATGCCAATAAACCCCGAAACATCAATGACTTGAAGGAGGAAATTCGACGGGTGATCGGGCAAATGGAAGTCGAAACTTGTCGTGCAGTAATATCCAATATTATGGACAGAGTTGATGCGTGCCAGCGCAGTAGAGGAGGACACATGCATGACATCATTTTTCATACATGAAATCGGAAGGTAAGATGAACTTGTTGATGTATTTATTTTCAGTTTTTCAATAAAATAAATCTCTTAATTTGATATATCAAAACCGGCGCTCTTTTTGAATCACCCTATAGTTTAAATACTGTTAACGTGTAGGCCTATATTCGGGTGAAAACTCGATTTCGAAAAATCGACATGAAAACAATACTTTCCTTCCTATATATTCATATAGGCAAGAGTAAGTAATAAAAATTTAAAAAATTATCACCAAAAAGAAATGATATTATTTCATACAAAGCAATCTGAAATTTTCCAAGTGTCATTATTACAACCGTCGTAACTAAGTTAAGTACGCACAGCTTTATTATTAAAACAGTACTATAGGTAGATAATATTTTCTACTTTATTCGCAAACGCGTCCCTCTTCGTTTTGTATCTCTTTTCTCTCTTATGATTCATTATTATATAATCTATTACAAAAGAATCTACCGGCTGTATTTGTATTAAGGACTACCTCTTTCTTATCTTGGAGCTGAACACAAGTAGTAAGTTATTATTAAAACTCGGAAATAAGAAACCTTACTTTTCTTCTTAAGAAGATAGGCTACTAACTTAAGGATAATTTTCCATGTAACTTTTTTACTGTGTTTCGTCTGCTTCAGTTTATTCCGTTTCATAATCCTGCTTTCCTCAAATATTTCCCTTATTATAAAACTTTACTGTGAAACACTCACACGATTTTCTTTTGCCATTATAAATAATGAACAAACATAACCTATGTTGAATAAATTAGTAAACTATGAAAACTAAAAATTTTGGTGTGAAACACTCAGACAACTTTATCTTGCCAAAGTCAATAATTTATTTATTTATTTTATTTTATTGTTTGCAACATGCCGACTATGGCCCCATTACAGAAACAAGATTTCATTGCAGAGCAAAAGACAATACAAAAGTAAAACGAAAAGAAAACGAGAGAAAAATACAAACAAAAATCTGGTGTGAAACACTCACACAACTTTCTCTTGCCAATGCAAATAATGAACAATATAACCTAAAATTAGTAATAATACATTAGAAATAAACAAAAAACTAACCTCAAAAAATATAATCTATTTTAATCATGGGTGAAAGACGCAAAATGAAAATTAATCTCAGTTTGGCTTAAAAATACGAAAAATCACGTTTTCACGCTAAACTAGGCTCTACAGAGAAAAATGCTCTAAGTAAAAGTTGTAGATATTTTAATTTCCTATAAATTTGATTATACTTTTTTATCGTAAAATGCATACTACGGCTGAAATCTGAAAAAAAAATTTTACACGTTTTCGTGAGAAAAAAACAAAAATTCGCTAATTACCGCTAAACTAAGCGTAATACAAAAAACTGTTTGTAATACGAGTTGTAGAATTTTAAATTCTCTACAATTTTTTTTATTTTATACATTTTTGCGTTAAAATGCGTATTAAAGCCGCAATCTTAAAAAAACAAATTTTTTACGTAAAAACACCCTTGCCAAAAATTTCAGCAGACATGACGTCTACTCTATCTTGTAAAGCATAAAAAGTGTAGTCAACGAGGCGATTTTAAAAAAACATTGTAGAACCTGTTTTTGAGAAAAACGCAAAAAAGTGAAAAATGACATGAATAAACTACTACTTCCGGTTGACCGATTTCGATGAAAATGTTTGTGCGGGTTCGCTAGTGGTATGTAACTTACGTTTCAAGTTTCAAGTTCGTACGATCTTCCGTTCATGAGATATTCTGTTCACACACACACACACACACACACACACGCGCACACACCTCACACAGACCAATCGCTAAAATCATGTTTTTTGGGCTCAGAGGGTCTGAAAACGTATAGATCCGGTGAAAACTCGGATCTAACTCGGTTCTAGGAAGGAACTTTCCTTCCTATATTCATATAGGCAAGAGAAAGTAAAAATAGTGAATAATGCAAACAGAATTAAATATACCTAAAACAGTATTATACACATAGATTTTACAAATAATTTACTGATCAATAATCATGATAGAGGTCCAAAACAAAAAACAAAATTAACACACATAATGCGGAATTCGTTGAAAACTTACATCTTGAAAGACTTAAGAATGGCTGACTTATACGATGCTCGGCTCTGACAAAATGGACCTATTGTCGCAGTTCTGTCCATGATATTATAATTCTGTAGTGATAGGTATAAAGGTGTTAAGTCAAAAATTGTCGGTTTTGAGTTAAGTGTACTACCCAGTTTAGAAAACTTTTCTCTTTAAATTGGTGCAAAATGCTTAAGTGTAGCTAACTCCTGAAGTTAATTATGTTGACTGGCTTTATAAAAATTTTCTCTTCGCGTAACAGTATAAAAGTCTTAATTGTAAAAGATACCTTTAGTTTCTCATTAATTTTTAGTTGTACAAATGGTCTTAAGTTGAGTTGACCTTTATACCAATAGTAGTTTATTATTTCACCAATATTAATTGCTGAGATCAACTGGAAAAAAATCTGAAAAAAATTGAAATGGTCGAAATGACAAGAAAATAAAGGCAAACTCGTGACTTAAGTAACTATAGTAAGAATTTACCAGGTCGAAAGGTATTAAGTGACACTGTTAACGGTAAAGGTCTTAAGTCGTGAATTGCCCCCCCCCCCCACGAAAAAAGGACCACAGCGTAGACGTAAACGGAATTTTTATTTTTGTTGTACAGTAGAAAACAAAAGAAATGTATTACAAATTATAAAATTTTTGGTAGAGACAATTGCAAAAACTATCCTTAAATAATAAAAAATAGTATATAAATTATACTGTCTCAAATTTTCATTTGCTTTTCCTGAAAATTGACTATTTTCAAGTTAAGACCTTTATACCTATCACTACAGAATTAACTATCATGCAGTTAACCGGCGAATAAGCTGCATAATTAGTTGAGGAAGATTTGTGATTAAAAGTATTGTTATAATGTGTGGCGAAAAGAGATCAGCTGGTAAAAAAGAAACTGTTGTGTTAAAGATGTTCATGTTTGGGTTAAATATGTTCATGTTTGTGTTAAATATGTTGTGTTTATATGTGAATTAATTAAATAAAAAAGTTTACAATTTTACTCTTTCTACAACGAGTTGTAACATTGGTGTCAGAAGTGGGATAAATTTTTAATAACTCGCTGTGAATAATTTTGGTAAACAAACCTTTGTTTTGATTTTTATGGAGACGCGAACAAAACTGAGAGAGATGGAAGAATTAAAAGCTCTTATTACCAGTTTAAACGAAAATTTAAATTTAAAAACGGACAAATTAAATTCTAAATTTGAAGAACAAAATATTAAATTTAAAAATTTTACGGACAGCTTAAATCAAAATTTTGATCGTTTAAAAGGGAAAATGGAACAGTTTGAAGGACGAATGGACAAAATAAGTGAAAAAATTGTAACAGTCGAAGAAGAATCTGGTAAGTTCAGGGAAAATATTAGAAAGGAAATAGATGAAGAATTTAGGAAGTTTAAGGAAGAGATTGGAAGGGATTTACGGAAAGAAATTCCGGAATTTAATGAAATAAATGCAACTGCTACGGATGTTGTTATGCCCGTAGATGTTACCGAGCGCAGTTTCGGAAATTCATCATCGTTCGAAAAATCGGTGCATAGAGTGAAAGTACCGATATTTGATGGGAGTGTGTCGTGGTGCGTTTATCAGTTGCAGTTTGAAGCAGCTGCAAAATTTAATAACTGGTCCGAGTCGGAGAAGGCGGCCAACCTTACGTTATCGTTACGGGGATCTGCAGCGGACTTGCTGCGAACTTTTCCCGCGGGAAATGCCAGCTACCAGTGTATTGTAACAGCACTGGAGCAGCGGTATGGTGACAGTCATTTACAAAGCGTGTACCGCTGCCAACTGAAACATCGAATCCAGAAACCAGGCGAGTCTGTTCAAGAATTTGCTGCGGAAGTGGAAAGGTTAGGCCAGCTGGCTTATCACTCGGCACCGGTAGACATCCAACAACAACTTGCTACGCAGGCATTTGTGGACGGTCTACGGGATCAAGAGATGAAGAAACTGCTCCTGCTAGGTGATCATCGAACTGTGGCTGCAGCTATAGTGCAGGCTTTGACGCTGGAGGCGGCCACGATAGCGTCACGTTCGATACCAGTTCGCGAGCTTACTGTTCGACAGAAAGCGACCCGTGGAAGATCAGAAACTTGGAGCCAGGAAATTGAATGCTGGAATTGTGGAGAGGCCGGCCATGTAAGATCAACTTGTCCGAAAAGGAGCCCGAAAGCAGACTATAAGTGTTGGACCTGCGGCAAGTCTGGCCATTTAAGACGGGACTGCCGAGAGAAAAAGCCGGCTGAAGGAGGTCGTCAGGTTTCAGTAAGTACGCAGTCGGAAAACTAAGTCGAGCTGGCACGGCGGGGCGTATGTCGGCTGAAGTGAAACCAAATGCCCCAGACTCTGTTGTAAGCGTTACACTACTGAAAAGTGATGGTGATAGTCTTATGATGCCCGCCCGCGTGAACGAACGGTCATGTGTTTTAACTATCGACACCGGTGCGACATCATCCGTCATCAGGCCAGATATGGTGGCAGCAGATATTGTTAGACAAACAACGAGAAGTTTTGTCCTTCAGACAGCATGTGGGGAGACAGTCCCAGTACAAGGTGAAGCGGAGGTCGACATCGCTTTCGGCCGTCGTAGAATTAGGGCTGTGGTGTTTGTCGCACCGATCTCGGATGAATTTATTGTTGGGCTGGACATCACGAGAGTTTATAATTTTGTTATCAATGTTAAAAGACAGTTAATTAATATCGGAAACGAGAGTGTATGTATGCAACCTAATCGGCATGCTCGTGAGTTTACGAATAAACTGGTTCGGCTGTTGGTTAGAAGGGAAGAAGTAGTACCACCTATGACTGAGCGTATAATTGAAACGTTTCCGGAAGAGCAAGTCACGTCATCACTTCTTATCACGGAGCCAGATAATTTGGAAAAATGTGACGGATTGTTGGTTGGTCGAAGTCTCGTCCAGGAGACTGCCTGCATTCCGGTACGGGTCGCGAATGTGACTAGTGAAAGTAAAGTGATGAAGCCGGGGCAAGTAATAGGACGTTGCGAACCAGTTGAATGGATAGCCGAAAACGACGAGGGACCCGTTATTCAACCAAGACTGAACGAGGAGAAAAGAAAAATCCTTGATGTACTGCTGGAGGGAGCTGGTGAACTGACGGAAAAGGAACGACAGAAGGCTCGGCAGTTGTTGGTAAAGTATATGGACATCTTTTCTACAAGTGAAACGGATATAGGGAGAACAAATTATACTTATCACAAAATCGATACTGGCGAAGCACTACCTATTCGTCAGCGGCCAAGGAGAGTTCCTTTCGCAAAGCAACAGGAAGTTCGGAACCAGCTGGAAAACATGGAAAAGCAAGGAGTGATTGAGGAATCGAGTAGCCCGTGGTCATCGCCGGTAGTCTTGGTAAAGAAAAAAGATGGTTCGTTAAGATTCTGCGTCGATTACAGAAGACTAAATGACGTAACGAAGAAAGACAGCTACCCTTTGCCGAGGATCGATGATACTCTAGATACTGTAGCAGGATCGCAGTGGTTCTCAACACTGGATATGAAGAGCGGTTACTGGCAGGTGGAGGTCCACCCGGAGGACAAAGAGAAAACAGCGTTTTCTACTGGTGAAGGTTTGTGGCAATTTACAGTGATGCCGTTTGGTCTTACCAATGCACCTGCTACGTTTGAGAGATTAATGGAAATGGTTTTACATGGTCTTTCGTATGAGGTATGCCTGGTCTATCTTGATGACATCATCGTGATGGGTAAAACATTTTGTGAACATAAGGCGAATTTGGAGAAGGTGTTTGACCGGTTAAGAAAAGCAAACCTGAAATTGACTCCTAAAAAGTGCAATATTTTTAGGACTGAAGTGAAGTTTCTGGGCCACGTAGTATCCAGGGATGGCGTCAGCACGGATCCAGAGAAGTTGAATGCCGTTAAGGACTGGCCTGTACCAACTAGTAAAACCGAACTTCGGAGTTTCCTGGGACTATGCACGTATTACAGAAGATTCGTTCGTAATTACCACAATCTGTCAAAGCCGTTGACTGAGTTGACTGAGGAAAGAAGACATTTTCATTGGAGTGACCGAGCTACACAGGCATTTTGTGCTCTAAAGGAGGCATTATGTACGTCCCCAGTGTTAGCGTATCCACGGCTGGGCGAGCGATTTACCATCGATACAGACGCCAGTGATGTTGGTATTGGAGGAGTGCTGTCTCAGATGCAAGATGGTGAAGAGAAGGTCATTGCATATTTCAGCAGGACTCTATCACGAGCAGAACGAAATTATTGTGTCACTCGCAAGGAGTTACTGGCTATTGTGAAAACTGTTGAGCATTTTCATAAATACTTGTATGGCCAAGAATTTTCTATCAGAACGGACCACTCTGCTCTGCAGTGGTTGTTCGGTTTTAGGAACCTGGAAGGACAGACGGCACGCTGGATGCAGCGGTTGCAAGAGTATGATTTTAAAATTGAACATCGGAAAGGAAAAATGCATTCCAACGCTGACGCTCTATCCAGAAGACTGTGTCCAGAAGGCTGCAAGCATTGCATGAAGCTGGAGGGACATAAAAGTATTACCGTGAACCGAACACAGATTCAGTCATCCTGTGATTGGAACGACGACATTTTGCGCCGAGACCAGATAGCGGAAGAAGATCTTCGCCACATCCTAGAAGAAAAGGAGGGAGATTCTCGACCTGCCTGGAGTGAAATCTCGATGAGGAGTACGGCATATAAGAGTTACTGGGCTCAGTGGGACTCTTTGCTAGTGGTGAATGGAGTCTTGAGCCGGCGGTGGGAGTCAGCCGATGGCAAGAGTAGTATACTGCAGAAGATACTACCGAAGAACAGAGCGACCGAAGTTTTGGAAGAGATCCATGGTGGGGCATCCGGTGGTCATCTGGGCGTCAACAAGATGTTAGAGAAAATAAGAAAGCGGTTTTACTGGGTGAACTGTAGGGCGGATGTGGAGATGTGGTGTCGACGTTGTGATGCGTGCGCTGCAAGCAAGGGTCCGAAGACTCGTTCCAGGGGTCGACTACAGCTGTACACTGTGGGTGCACCATTTGAAAGGGTTGCCGTGGATATTCTTGGACCATTCCCTCGTTCTGCGGCCGGAAATCGTTATCTTCTTGTGGTAATGGACTACTTTACAAAATGGCCGGAGGTGTATCCAGTTCCAGACCAAGAAGCTGCTACAGTGACGGAGCACCTGGTAAAAGATTGGATCTGTCGTTTCGGTGTCCCTTTGGAGCTTCATAGTGACCAAGGTAGGAATTTTGAGTCAAAACTTCTTCAGGATATTTGTCAGTTGCTGGGGATGAGGAAGACCAGGACAACGCCGTTACATCCACAATCAGACGGTATGGTGGAGCGTTACAATCGTACTCTTGTAGAGTATCTGAAGACAGTTGTATCAGAGAGCCAGGAGGACTGGGATACTAAAGTGCCTATATTCTTGTTGGCTTATCGTTCAGCAACCCATCAGGCGACTGGTTGGAGTCCAGCAGAAATGGTGTTCGGAAGAGATCTTAGACTGCCCTGTGATTTAGTGTTTGGTGCCCCTCCAGATCGACCAAATGCTCCAGTGGAATACGTCAGGGATATGGAAGAACGACTACGAACTATCCACCAACTTGCGCGAACTAGTTTGAATTTGTGCTACACAAAAATGAAGAGTCGCTACGATCTAGCAGCAACATCATCGGGATATTGCGTTGGAGACAAGGTGTGGTTATACAATCCTGCACGGAAGAAGGGAATTAGTCCGAAGTTAAAGGCTCCGTGGGAAGGCCCCTACGTCGTAGTGAAGCGGATTAATGATGTTGTGTATCGAGTGCAATGCGTTGGCAAACGCTCCAAGCCGAAGGTGGTTCATTTAGATCGCCTTACACCGTACAAAGGAGAGCTGGAAGGTGTTGGGGACCAACACCCTTGAGAGGGAGGTGGTGTTATAATGTGTGGCGAAAAGAGATCAGCTGGTAAAAAAGAAACTGTTGTGTTAAAGATGTTCATGTTTGGGTTAAATATGTTCATGTTTGTGTTAAATATGTTGTGTTTATATGTGAATTAATTAAATAAAAAAGTTTACAATTTTACTCTTTCTACAACGAGTTGTAACAGTATTTTTTGAACGGTTACAAAAACTTAAGACGCGAAAAGGGATTTTTCTAACCGTATAAGGATAATTTATTTCACCACACGATAATTGTTTCAAATACATTAGTGAAGCTAATTGACGCCTATTTTCCAGTGTTTGCATTTGAAAGGTGCCTGGTAAAGTATTATGTGGAATTTCAAAGGAGTAGATACGGTTCTGAATAATAATAATAATAATAATAATATTGGGAATATTAAGAATAATGACCAAAATAGGCTCTGGAAGATATGGCTCTATATAGGCTCTGGAAGATTCTGTGGAGGAAAGGTTATCCCATTCATCTAATAAACACAATCAAAAGTTTATATAACGATACGCAAATAGTGATAAATACGGGTAAAAAGAGACTAACAGAAATGAAGATTAATCAAGGAGTGAGACAAGGGTGTAGTTTATCACCCACTTTATTTAATATATATATTGACCACATTCTTAGAGTTTGGAAAGGTAGAGTTAATCCGGGAATTAGATTAAGTGATGACGACTACCTAAATGTTTTACTATTTGCGGATGATTTATGGATTGTGCAGGAAAATGAAGAAGAAATCCAAAGATCAGTGTACAGGCTGAACGAATTGTGCAAGGAATATAATTTTAGAGTTTCCGTAAAGAAATCAAAAATAATGGCGTTCACTGGTAACTATCCTACGAGGTCCAAAATTGTGATCGATAATGATATACTAGAGCAAGTATCACGGTGTAATTATCTAGGTTGTGACCTTAGTTTCATTCAAGAGTTTGATGTAGAAAGGAAAGTTGGGAAATTCCAGGCAATTTGTGGTAATATTAGTAGAACCCTAGGAAATAAAACACGGAAAGAAACCAGACTAAAATTTTATAAAGTGATGGCTGCCCCAGTACTATTATATGGGAGCGAATCGTGGGTCAGTACAAGACCACAAGAGAGTAAAATACAGGCTGCGGAAATGAGGTTTCTAAGAAGAACGAAGGGTTGTAGCCGGAGAGACCAACTAAGGAACGAGGCTATACGAAGAGAACTGAATATCTACAATCTGAATGGAAAAGTGAAAGAATATAGATCGAAATGGAAAGACCACGTAGAGAGAATGTCAAATGAAAGGGTTCCCCTCAAAGTTTTAAAGTACAGACCGGAAGGGAGGAGAGATGTGGGGAGACCACGCAAGAGATGGGAGTGATTGTTGTAAGAATCATATAAAGACATAATGTAACAAAACAGGAAAACACAACATTTAAGTTATATATTTTATATATAAAATATATAACTTAAATGTTGTGTAAATACAGATACAGGAAAAGGAAATTGAGTTGAATTTTGCTGTTATGAGTCGGAACAGGCGCAAGCCTAATCCTTGTTTGTAAGAAAAAGAGAAGAGATGACCAATATAACCTGTCATTAGCAATAAAACATTAGAAATAAACAAAAACACTAACCTCATAGAACATAATTTATTCATATTTATTCATAATAATAGTTTAGAGTATGTAGAAACAGTGAAGTTCCTGGGCGTATCTCTAGATAGATCTTTGTCCTGGGACTTCTATACCAATCAAGTTTGTAGTAAAATATCATCTGGGGTATTTGCACTAAAACAAATCACCAGATTAAATGATAAAAAATTATTAATGGCAGCTTATCATGGCCTCATTCTGTCTCATATCTGTTATGGTATTTTAGTATGGGGTAATTCTAGCATGGGTAATATGAATAGGGTTTTTAAAATTCAAAAGAAAGCTATTAGGTGTATGGTGGGAGCTAACCAGCTAACCTCATCCACACCACTATTTAAGGAGCTTAAATTGCTTACAGTTCCCTCCCTCTACATTTTTGAGGTGGTTATGTATGTTAGGCAAAATAATTTTACGCAGAATTTCAATGTTCACAATCATAACACGAGAAACAGGAATGATTATTATGTGGCTAATCACTCCTCAAAATTGTTTGAACAAAAACCTACTTATGCACGAAGAAAATTCATGAATAATTTACCCCAATTTTTAAAATGTTTTGAGGATTTGAATTCCTTTAAAAAAATCTGAAAAATTACTTGATCGGTGAAACTTTTTATAGCGTACAAGTATTTCTTTCTTGATAGTAGTGATACATTGTGTGATTCTTATATGTATTTCAGGTGTTATATCTGACGACATGTCCTATACTCCTCCTGGAGTCTCCAGGGCGCAAAAAGAAAAAATAACCTAACTTTAATCATTCACTCATTATTTTACAAATATTGTTCTAAAATAATTATGTTAATTTAAATTACAAATTCAAAAATATTTAGTTTGCATTTATGCAAATTTTTTATCTCATTTTTTGTTTATGACGAGAAAAGTAAAGAAAAGTAAATAATAATTATTCGTGGTAAATAATTAATTAGTATATTAATAATAATTAATGAAAAAATCTGGTGTGAAACACTCACGCAACTTTCTCTTGGCAATGCAAATAATGAACAATAGAACCTAACATTAAAAATAAAATATTAAAAATAAACAAAAACTATAACCTGATAGAACATAACCTAATTTTAATCATGAGTGAAAGACGAAAAATGAAAATAAACCTCAGTTTGGCTTAATAATAGGAAAAATCACGCTTTGACGCTAAACTAGCCTCTGTAAAGAAAAATGATTTGAATGAAAGTTGTAGATTTTTTAATTTCCTATAAATTTGATTATATACACTTTTGTCTTAAAATGCATACTAAGGCCAAAATCTTAAAAAAGAATAGATTTTTCACACATTTTCGTGGAAAAAACAGAAAATCGCTAATTACCGCTAAACTAAGCGTTATACAAAAAAAATTTAAATTAAGGTTGTAGGATTTTAAGTTCTCTACATTTTTTATTATAAAAATTTTTGCGCTAAAATGCATATTAGAGCTGTAATCTTAAAAAGTCTCAATTACCAAGAATTTTAGCAAACGTGGTGCCTACCTTATCTTGTAGAGCATAAAAAATTTAGTAAACCAGGCGATTTTGAAAAAAATCGTAGGACGCGTTTTCGAGAAAATCGCTAAAAAGTGAAAAATGACACGAATAAACTACTTCCGGTTGACAGATTTTGATGAAAATGTTCGTGTCGGGTCCGGTAGTGGTGTCTAACATAAGTTTTAAGTTTCAAATTCGTACGATGTTCCATTCTTGAGATATTTTGTCACGCACTCACGCACACGAGGACGGGCGTACACACACACACACACGCACACACACACACACGCGCGCACACGCACACACACACACACACACACACACACACACACACACACACACACACACACACACACACATACACACACACAGACCAATCGCTAAAAAAATGGTTTTGGGTTTCGGGGGCCTGAAAACATGTAGATCCGGTGAAAACTCGATTTCTTAAAATCGGCATGAAAACAATAGCCTACTTTCCTTCCTATATATTCGTATAGGCAAGAGAAAGTAAAACCTTACCTAATAAAACAACCTGATTAGATAATCAGGTAGGCCTACTCATGATTAAATAATTTTAATCATGAGTGAAAAACGCAAAATGAAAATCAACTTTAGTTTGGTTAATAATACCGAAAATCACGCTTTCACGCTAAACTAGCTCTGTAACTAGGCTCTGTAAACTAGGCTCTGTAAAGTTATAGATCTTTTAATTTCCTATAAATTTGAATGTAGGCCTACACTTTTGTCGTGAAATGCATACTTAACCGAAATATTAAAAAAATCAATTTATTTTTCAGACTTTCATGAAAAAAAAAACATTTACATTACATTACGTTAGTAAAATAAATTTTTGGAATAAAAGGTGTAGAATGATAAGTGTCTTAAAACTTTTATTATATAAACTTTTGCGCAAAAATGTATTAGGAAGTCGGACTCGAAAAAATGCAAAATATATCGATTTTCAGTTTTAACTGTATTATACAGCTTAAAATTAGCGCTTTCTAATGGAACCAAAATCATATTTCTACGACAACTAGAACAAATTTTTTGTTTTTATAAAAACACAAATTTTTTTTTAATCCCTAATGTGTGTACGTTGCAATCTGTTCAATTCAGAACAATAAGCAACCCCATGACCCAATGAGATGAGGGTGATGTGTATGACGTGTAAATGAGGTGTAGTCTTGTACAGACTCAGGTCAACCATTCCTGAGAGAGTATGGTTACTTAAACCCCAACCATCCATGTACACCGGTCACCACCGTCTAGCATTCGAGTCCGTATAAAAGTAACTACCTTTACTAGGATTTAAACCAGGTACCTTTGTCTCCGAAAATCAGCTGTTAAACAGCTGATTTTGGCGACGACTTTACCTCTAGACAAACCCGGTGGGTATAAAAACACATGTCATGTGAAAATTTTCCCGTTTTCTTAAACAAGTCATGGGGTGTACATGATTTTTAGTTATTTTGTCACTAATTTTACTTTCTCTTGCTATATGAATAGGAAGGAAAGTATTGTTTTCATGTCGATTTTTCGAAATCGAGTTTTCACCGGATCTACAAGTTTTCAGACACCCTGACTGTGTTTCCAGACACCAGACTGTGTGTGTGAGTGAGTGAGTGTGCGCGCGCATGTGCGTGTGTGTGTGTGTGTGTCGGTGTGTGAGTGTGTGAACGGAATATCTCAAGAACGGAACATCGTACGAACTTCAAACTTGAAACTTAAGTTACTACCGGACGCGACACGAACATTTTATCAAAATCGGTCAACCGGAAGTAGTAGTTTATTCGTGTAATTTTTCACTTTATTGTGATTTTCTCAAAAGCTGGTCCTACGATTTTTTTAAAAATCGCTTGTTTACTTAATTTTTATGCTCTACAATATAGGGTAGGCGCCATGTTTGCTGAAATTATTGGTGAGGCTGTTTTCACGTAAAAAAATTGTTTTTTTAAGATTGCGACTTTATTATGCATTTCACCGCTAAAATGTATATAATTAAAGTTGTAGAGAATTTAAAATTTTTCAACTTTTATTTCAAACATTTTTTGTATAACGCTTAGTTTTGCGGTAATTAGCGATTTTCTGTTTTTTCTCACGCAAACGTGTGAAAAATCAATTTTTTTAAGATTTCGGCCTTTGTATGCATTTTACGACAAAAGTGTATGTAATACAATTTATAGGAAATTAAAAGATCTACAACTTTTATTGAAAGCATTTTTTGTAGTGCTTAGTTTAGCGAGAAAGAGCGATTTTTCGTATTTTGAAGCCAAACTGAGGTCGATTTTCATTTTGCGTTTTTCACTTATGATTAAAATAAGGTGATGTTTTTAGAGGTTAGTTTTTTGTTTATTACTACTGTTTTATTACTTATGTTAGGTTATATTAGTCATTATTTTGCATTGGCAAGAGAAAGTTGTGTGATTGTTTTACACCATATTTTTTATACATTTTTTAATATTTCTCTTTCAGTCTAGAAAACACGTTTGTTTGTAAGGTTTAGGTTATGCAATTTGTATTGCATAAATTACATAGTCTGCCCATAACAGACAGGTGGAGTGTCAAATTATTTACACTCAATCTGTTAGTTGCAGGGCTAAAATAAATAGTTTTGTTTCTTGTCACATGGTCAGCCAATTAAATGACTGAATCATTTAAGAACAGAAGAGGTAGAGGTGTTAAAGACACTAGTCAGAGTTACCTCCTCTGAAAGTAATGAATTTCATTATACAGCCAGACCCTGTGGTGAATGAAGTGAAGGTGTCATTTGCAGAGTGGAAAATATGTGCTTTTCAGAGGGCCCGGGATACTGATAAATGTACTTTTCCATTCAGTGAGGAAGGCATGGTAAACCACCTCACTCCTCGTTTTACTTAGTAAAACCTCTACAGGTTCAATCCAGCCTTTTGGCTGATGACCTAAACACAAATTACTTAGTGCATTCCTGCTCGTACGGAGCAGAAATGCACTAAGGAAGTGCGTTTTTATACAGAAATGTGTTTGTATAATATCCCAATTACCATTTCCCAAAAACTGTGTTTTTCCATACAAAAGACCTGTTTTCTCAAGAATGAACGAACCTTTTTCCTCTAAATTTTTATAGATCATTCCTTGCATGTATTTACATCTATGGACGGAGGCATTCGACGTTATTTTAATGTATAAAAAAATATAAATTATTTTCTATAAAATTTCAGGTTTTGGAGTAGGCAATGATGGAAATATTTATAAAAAACTCTGGTGTGCAACACTCACACGACTTTCTCTTGCCAATGCAAATAATGACCAATATAACCTAACATTAGTAATAAAACATTAAAAATAAACAAAGATCTAACCACTATAAACCTAACAACCCACCGGGTTCGTCTAGAGGTAAAGTCGTCGCCGCGAGTCAGCTGTTTAACAGCTGATTTTCGGAGACGAAGGTTCCTGGTTCAAATCCTAGTAAAGGTAGTTACTTTTATACGGACTCGAATGCTAGATAGCGGTTACCGGTGTACTTTGATGGTTGGGGTTTAATTAACCATACTCTCTCAGGAATGGTCGGCCTGGGTCTGTACAAGACTACACCTCATTTACACGTCATACACATCATACACATCATCCTCATCTCATTGGGTCATGGGGTTGCTTATTGTTCTAAATTGAACAGATTGCAACGAACACATATTAGGAATAAAAAATAAATAAAAAATAAACCTAACCTTATTTTAATCATGATTGAAAAACGTAAAATTAAAATCAACTTCTGATTGGCTTAAAAATACGGAAAATCACTCTTTCACGCTAACCTAGGATCTGTAGAAAAAAATTCTCTAATTAAAAGTTGTAGATCTTTTAATTTCCTATAAATTTTATTATACACATGTTTGTCGTAAAATGCATACTAAGGCTAAAATCTTAAAAAATCGATTATTTACACGTTTTCGTAAGAAAAACAGAAAATCGCTATATACCGCTAAACTAAACGTTATATAAAAAATTGTTTGCAATAAAAGTTGTAGGATTTTAAATTTTCTACAACTTTTATTATATAAATTTTTAGCTAAAATGTATATTAAAGTGAAAAATCGTAAAAATAAACTACCACTTCCGGTTGACCGATTTTAAGAAAATGTTCCTGTCAAATCCTCTAGTCCTAACTTACGTTTCAAGTTTCAATTTCGTACGATGTTCCGTTATTGAAATATTTTGTTCACACAGACCAACCGCTAAAAACATGTTTTTTGGATTCAAGGGGTCTGAAAACGTGTATATATCCGTTTAAAACGAATCAGTTTAAACGGGGGTTATATCAGGTGAAAACTCGATTTAAAAAAATCGACATGAAAACAATACTTTCCATCCTATATATTTATATAGGCGAGAAGAAGTAAAAATGTATGATATGCATGCCTAAAATTATAAGCACCTGTGTATTGAACAATTTCTTGAAAATACGTCTTTTCAAAGTATAACACCAACAAAACAGGAATATACAAAAGAATCAATATTTTTATAAATCATTGATGACATTGTAAGGTTCAAGGTATTGAGCATTGATGAAAACACTTTCTCATGACAGTGTAAATTAAAAAACAGTGTAAAAAAAAACATAAAACCTCTATTTAATCATTAGTGAACAATGTAAAATGAAAAACCTAGCGTGAAACACTCACACGACTTTCTCTAGCCAATGTAGAAAACGAACTATATAACCTAACATTAGTAATAAAATATTAGAAATAAACAAAAAAACTAACCTCAATAAATATAACCTAATCTTAATCATGAGTGAAAAACGCAAAAAAATCAACCTCAGTTTGGCTTAAAAATACGGTAAATCACTCTTTCACGCTAAACTAAGTTCTCTAGAGAAAAATGCTTTAAATAAAAGTTGTAGACCTTTTAATTTTCTATAAATTTTATTAAATACACTTTTGTCGTAAAATGCATGCTAAGGCTGAAATCTTTAAAAATTATTATATATTTATATATTATATATTTCACACGTTTTCTTGAGAACAAAACAGTAATAGCTAATTACCGGCAAACTAAGCGTTATAAAAGAAATGTAAGGAATCAAAGTTGTAGGATTTTAAATTTTCTAAAACTTTTATTATATACATTTTTGCGCTAAAATGTATATTAAAGTCGTTATCTTAAAAAACAATTTTTTTACGAGAAGACAATTTTTCCAAGTATTTCCGCAGATATGGCACCTACCCTATTATGTAGAGTATAAAAAATTTAGTAAATGAGATGATTTAAAAAAAACGTAGAAGCCGCTTTTGAGAAAATCGCAAAAAGTGAAAAATGACACGAATAAACAACTATTTCTGGTTGACCGATTTTGATGATAATGTACGTGTCGAGTTCTCTAGTGGTATATAACTTAATTTTCAAGTTTCAAGTTCGTACGATGTTTCATTTTTTAGATATTCTGTTCAAACAGACACACACACACAGACAACAATCTCTAAAACCTTGTTTTTTGGATTCAGGGGGTCTGAAAACGTGTAGATCCGGTGAAAACTCGATTTCGAAAAATCGACATGAAAACAATACTTTCCTTCCTATATATTCATATAGGCAAGAGAAAGTAAAAATCATATTTCAATATATTTCAAGTTAAAGTTTTTCCCGTTTTCAAGTTAACCTTAAACTATTTCTTGGCAATTATTAAAAATTATTTAATTATATTTAATTTAATTAATTTATATTAATTTATTTAATGGTATCATGTACTCAATGAATTTATTTCATTATTACCTAATAGTAACAATATTGAGAAATAGGAATGTATTTACCCTTCCTATATTTAACCTTAACTTGAACAATATTGGTGTAGGATTTTTTTAAATATTTTTCCCGTTTTTATCGTTAAAAATACTGTAAGGGTGCATATGAAATATTCGCAAAATGTGAAAAATTTTATGCCCTGGGCGGGGGGGTTAAGAGAAAAGACCGGGTTTTTGTTTTTAACGTCTGACTGTTTTGCAATTTCAGCTAATGAAGACGGTGGAGAATGCTAATTTATGTAAAAAAATCTGGTGTTAAACACTCGCACAACTTTCTCTTGCCAATGCAAATAATTTACAAAATAATGTAATATTTGTAATAAAATATTAGAAATAAACAAAAAACTAACCTTAACAAACATAACCATATTTTAATCAAGAGTGAAAAACGCAAAATGAAAATCGACCTCAGTTTGGCTTAAAAATGCGGAAAATCACTCTTTCACGCTAAACTAGGCTGTCTAGAGAAAATTGCTGTAAATAAAAGTTGTAGATCTTTTAATTTCCTATAAATTTGTTTTCATTTGCTTTTGTCCTAAAATGCATACTAAGGCTGAAATCTTAAAAAATAGATGTTTTTTACACTATTACGTGAGAAAAAAACAAAAAATTGCTAATTACCGCTAAACTAAGCGTTATAAAAATAAATGTTTTAAACAAAAGTTGTAGAATTTTAGATAGTCTACAACTTTTATTACAGACATTTTTGCGCTTAAATGCATAATAAAGCCGCAATCTTAAAAAGAAACAATTTTTAACGTGAAAACCGCATTATCAAGAATTTCAGCAAACATGGCGCCTACCCTATCTTGTAAAGCATACAAAATTTATTAAACCAGGTAATTTAAAAAAAAATCGTAGGACCAGTTTTGAGATAATCACAAAAAAGTGAAAAATGACACAATTAAACTACTACTTCCGGTGGACCGATTTTGATGAAAATGTTCGTGTCGGGTGCAGTATTGGTGTCTAACTTAAGTTTTAAGTTTCAAGTTTGTACGTTATTCCGTTCTAGAAATATTTTGTTCAAACACACACACACACACAGACCAATCGCTAAAAACAACATATCAGAGTGCGTGGGGGTCTGAAAACGCGTACATCTGGTGAAAACACTATTTCGAATAATCGACATGGAAAAAATACTTTCCTTCCTAATTCATATAGGCAAGAGAAAGTAAAAATGAGTGATGAAAAAATTCGCACACTGACTGGGAATCGAACCCGGGATTATGGGTGAATGACGAATAAATGAC
Source organism: Catonia carolina (assembly GCA_035578175.1). Taxonomy (NCBI): domain Eukaryota; kingdom Metazoa; phylum Arthropoda; class Insecta; order Hemiptera; family Achilidae; genus Catonia; species Catonia carolina. The sequence goes on along the minus strand of JAQMRL010000020.1, from coordinate 7,133,555 downwards.
AATCAACTTCAGTTCGACATAAAATTACGGAAAATCACTAATTGACGCTATAGTAAGCTCGTTAGAAGAAAAGGCTTGAATAAAAGTTTCAATTTTTTTTGATTTCCTATAACTTTCATTACATACACGTTTATCGTAGAATGCATACTAATGCTCAATATTTTTTTTTTATCAATGTTGATGAGAAAAATACAGAAAATCAGTAATTGACGCTAAACTAAACGTTATAGAAAAAAATGTTTGAGTTTCTAAAACTTTTATTACACACACTTTCGGTCTAAGAAGTCGGAAAAAAGTGAAAAAAACCCACACACATGTGCGCGCGCGCGGAGAGACAGATGGAGGGACGGAGAGAGAGAGAGACAGAATAACCGCTAACAACATGTTTTTTTGGGTTCCAGGGGGTCTGAAAACGTGTACATCCGGTAAAAATTCGATTTCGAAGAATCAACATGAAAACAATACTTTCCTTCCTGTATATTTGTATAGGCAAGAGAAAGTTAAAAATTTGGCATAATTTTAGAGTGATTTCCGCTCAAAATTAAACGTTAGATTCTGATTTAACACACGAATGTATAAATAAACAGTGATTGTGAAAAATGTTTTTTTACGTCTTACTTTTGCATTTTCTGTTAATACACAGACGGTGGAAAATAATGATTATAGCTAAAAATGAGTGATGAAAAAATGGGAGATCTGACCGGGAATCGAACCGTGCCGTAAAAGCCAGTTGCGCTAACCACTACGCCAACGCTTCAGCCAATTTAAAAAAATTTAAATCCAAAAAATTGTTTAAAATTGATTATATTTATAATTACCCGGCAAAGTTTTATATTAGGCTACTACAAAATATGTAAAAATATTTTTGTTATACACATATCAGAGTGCGTCCTGCCTAAAGAGAAGTCACTGTAAATTAATAAAAATAAATAATTATGAAATAAATAAAAACTAAAATTACAGATTAATATATTTTTAATAACATAAAACTTACTTGTATTCATTCAAGTGATATATTTAATTTTGATAAAATAAAAACCGTAATTTAATAGTAAAATAACAGAAAGTACTCCGTTTTAAAACAAACCGACCGACCCGAAGGAAAAGTTAAAACTAACTAATTAAACTGTCCAAAGAAATACGATATGGTAGATTTTTGCGTTTGATGACTCATTTGTTCGATGCGCGCGCATCAATTGTTGAACACCTGAAAGTCAATCAATACAGAAGATATTGGTTGAATTCGGAAAATTTTATACAGACATGAACTAACATGTTTGTTTTCTGCGTAATAACCAACGGGGAAAACCAATGTAAATTAATTCTATAACAAAAACTTTGTAAAATTATTGTAAAATAATTTCATTTTTACTCTCTTAATAAAATATTATTATTTCTCTTAACATAATAATTTATTCAAAATGTAAATTTACAGACATTAAGTATTGAATCGTGAAAAAATAATAAACGTTCCCGAATATTAATGATTTACATTAAATATTACTACTCAAAACGTCCACTAGCCAAAAGAATCAGTTGTGAAACACTAAGACGACTTTGTCTTAACAATGTAAATAAAATACCTTATAACCTAATGTTCCATCATTATTAATATTAATATACATTCCCGAATATTACTGTTCTACAATAGGTAGTTAAGCCTTTTACTAGCCAAAAAATCTAGTGTGAAACACTTTTACGACTATCTCTTAGCAATGTAAGTAAAAATAAAATAAACTATGTTTAATATTTTGTACCAATATTAATTTACGTTCCCGAATATTACTGTTCTATAATAAGTACTCAAGACTTCCACAAGCCAAAAAAAGTCATAAGTGCAACACTTACACGACTTACTCTTGACAAAGTAAATAAAAACCAAATATATGTTTCATCATTATTGAAATTAATATACTTTCCCGAATATTACCGTTCTACAATAGGTAGTCAAGCCTTCCACAAGCCAAAAAAAAGTCTTAAGTGAAACACTTACACGACTTACTCTTGACAAAGTAAATAAAAATCAATTATATGTTTCATCATTATTGAAATTAATATACTTTCCCTAACATTACCGTTCTACAATAGGTAGTCAAGCCTTCCACAAGCCAAAAAAAAGTCTTAAGTGAAACACTTACACGACTTACTCTTGACAAAGTAAATAAAAATTTATTAAATGTTTCATCATTATTGAAATTAATATACTTTCCCGAATATTACCGTTCTACAATAGGTAGTCAAGCCTTCCACAAGCCAAAAAAAAGTCTTAAGTGAAACACTAACACGACTTACTCTTGACAAAATAAATAAAAACCAAATAAATGTTTCATCATTATTGAAATAATTATACGTTCCCGAATATTACCGTTCTACAATAGGTAGTCAAGCCTTCCACTAGCCAAAAAAAAATCTGGTGTGAAACACTTATACGATTATCTCTTGTCAATGTAAATAAAAATCAAATAAATTGTGTTTAATATTTTGTACTAATATTAATTTACGTTCCCGAATATTACTGTTCTACAATAAGTACTCAAGACTTCCGCAAGCGAAAAAAAATCGAATACAAATATACAGGGTGATTCAAAACTTTACGGCAATCTCTTGGGATCTCATTCTATAGCTAAAAATAAGAAAAAAAGTATATATAAACATATGCCTGAAAACGCTTAGTTAGCGAGTTACGGCTAGCGAAAAATTTCACCTAGAACTCTGTACCCTCGGTGAAGTAAGGCCGTATAAAAATGTTAAAGGTAGTTACAAAGATACAAATACGATTGTATCCTAGGCTTTTTAATCTGAAAAATTGAATAAAATTGGTTCCAGAGCTGTAAATGCAATACTTTCAGAGATGTCTTACACAAAACACAAGAATTGGTGCAAAGAAATAACACATTTTTGTGTTTAACGTAAGATTACTTCAATAAATGGTAAATAAAGGTGTATTTTTTTCTTAAATAAATTTGCAGAAAATTTAATTCTGTAAAGATTCATGTGAATTACTCAGGGTACAGAGTGTTAGGTGAAATTTTTTGCTAGCCGTAACTCGCTGATTAAGCGTTTTCAGGCATATGTTTACCTGTATATGAACTGTTTTTCTTATTTCTAGCTATAGAATGGGATCCCAAGAGATTGCCGTATAGTTTTGAATCACCCTATATATTTTATAAAAAAAAGGAAATACATATTTTGTTGGATTCAGGAGTCTGAAAACCGGTGAAAACTCGATTTTTAAAAGTCGACATGAAAACAATACTTTCCTCCCTACACGTATAGGCAAATATTTTATTGGCTCTTGCGAAGAGGAGAATCGGGCCGCTACTACCTTTTTCAATAACATTTCATTATGTACCAAGTCCAGTGAATTAATTTGTAGCAGTTGTATATTATACAAATTGTTAAACGTTAGACATAGAACAAAATACTCGCCGGCCGCATTGGATTAGTTGGTAACGTGCTCACCTCTCATCATTCGGTGTCGGGTTCGAATCCCACTCAGCCACGGCATATTTTCATACGTTACAAAAATCATTTCATCCTTCACAGTTAAGTGGGTATAAATCGATTTCTCTAAATATATAAATACAGGAATCTGTGGGTTTATAGTTTCGGTTTTGACAAAAATTATCTTGAAACCAGAAGTCAAGAAATCAAACTCGAAATTTGGAATCAAAAACAGTTTAATTCGATTTCTCTAAATGAATAAATAATACAAAAATCTGTGGGTTTGAAGTTTCAGTTTCGAATCAATTTTACGACAAAAATTTATAATACATTAATAGGAAATTAAAAGATCTACAACTTTTCTTTTAAGCATTTTTTTTTTATAGAGCCTGGATTAGCGTTGAAGAGTGCTTTTCCGTATTTTTAAGCCAAACTGAGTTTGATTTTCATTTTGCGTCATTCACTCATGATTAAAATAAAGTTATGTTTTTTGAGGTTAGTTTATTTTTATTTGTAATGTGTTATTGCTAATTAAGTTATATTGTTCATTATTTGCGATGGCAAGAGAAAGTCGTGTGAGTGTATCACACTAGATTTTTATGATGTGTAATGAGGTGTAGTCTTGTAGCCTATAGGTTATTTAGAGCAAAATATCAGTGTGACAACCAACGGTGATTATTTCAATAACCAGGCCTACACTTTATTGTGACACTATCAAACAATACGGTACAGTGTCAACTTATTCAGAAATGTAAATCATCTTCACACAATAAGACCTACATCTGCTTGCATTACATACGGTACATAGGCCTACATGTTATTAACAATCCACAGATGTGTAAAATAAACTGGGAGATTAAGAAAGATATGTTATATTGTAAAATTTTTTTATTTCTCTTTACCTAAATGAATATATAGGAAGGAAAGTACCTATTGTTTTCATGTCGATTTTTCAAAATCAAGTTTTCACCAGATATACACGTTTTCAGACCCCCTGAACCCAAAAAACATGTTTTTTAGCGATTGGTGTGTGTGTGTGTGTGTGTGTGTGGGCGCGCGCGCGCGCGCGCGTGTGTTAAAATTTCTCAAGAAAGGACATTGTACGATGTTAAAACTCTAAACTTAAGTTAGGTAACCACAACAGAACCCGACACAAACGTTTTCATCAAAATCGGTTAACTGGATGTAGTAGTTTATTCGTGTCATTTTTTACATTTTTTGCTATTTTCTCATAAACTGCTCCTACGATTTTTTAAAAATCGCTTCATTCACTAAATTTTTTATACTCTACAAGATAAGTAAGGCGTTATGTCTGCTGCAATTCTTGAAGAGGCTGTGCTCTTTTAAAACATAATTATTTTTTTAAGTTAGCGGGTTTAATATGCATTTTACCGCAAAAATGTACTACACAATAAAAAGCTGTAGAGAATTTAAAAACCTACAACTTTCATTTCAAATATTTTTACTTTCTCTTGCCTATATGAATATAATATAAGATGGAAAGTATTTTTTATGTCGATTTTAAGAAATCGAGTTTTCACCGGATCACACGTTCTCAGACCTCCTGAACCCAAAAAAAATATTTTTAGCGATTGGTGTGTGTGTGTGTGTGTGTGTGTGTGTGTGTGCGCGCGCGCGCGCGTGTGTGTGTGTGTGTGTGAACAGAATATCTCAGAAGGGAACATCGTACAAACTTGAAAGTTAAATTAGATAACACTAGAGGACCCAACACGAACATTTTTATCAAAATCGGTAAACCGGAAGTAGTAGTTTATTCGTGTCATTTGTCACTTTTTTGCGATTTTCAAAACATCTCTTACGATTTTATAAAAAATCGCCTGATTTACTAAATATTTTAAGCTTTACAAGATAGGGCAGACGCCATGTCTGCTGAAATTCTTGGAAAGTCTGTTTTCTCGTAAAAATTTGATTTTTTAAGATTGCGACTTTAATATGCATTTTAATGCAAAAATCTATGTAATAAAAGTTGTAAAGGTTTGAAATTCTACAAATTTTATTTAAAAAACATTTTTTTGTATAACGCTTAGTTTAATGATAATTAGCGATTTTATGGTTTTTCTCACGAAAACGTGTAAAAAATCGGAATTTCTTTTTTAATTTCGGGCTTAGAATGCATTTTACGACAAAAGAGTATAAAATCAAATTTATAGAAATTAAATTTATTTATTTATTTATTTGAAATTTATAGAAATTAAAAGTCTACAACTTTTATTTCGAGCATTTTTCTCTACACGGCCTAGTTTAGCGTGAAAGAGTGATTTTCCGTATTTTTAACCTAAACTGGTCGATTTTCATTTCGCGTCTTTCATTCATGATTAATATTAGGTTACGTTTATTGAGGTTAGGTTTTTTGTTTATTTCTAATGTCAGGTTATATTGTTTATTATTTGCATTGGCAAGAGAAAGTTGTGTGAGTATTTCACACTAGATTTTTTCAAGAATATTTGTAAGGAAAATCGATTTTTTAAGATATAAGCCGTAGCATTTTACGACAAAAATGCATATAATCAAATCTGTTTGAAATTACAAGGTGTACATTTTTATTTCCAGCATTTTTCTCTACAAAGCCGAGTTTAGCGTCAACAAATGATTTTACCGTATTATTAAACCAAACTAAGATTGGTTTTCATTTTGCATCATTCACTCACTATTAAAATAAATTTATGTTTTTTGAAGTTAGTTTTTTGTTTATTACTTTCTCTTGCCTATATGAATATATAGGAAGGAAAGTATTGTTTTCATGTCGATTTTTCGAAATCGAGTTTTCACCGGATCTATACGTTTTCAGACCCCCTGAACCCAAAAAACATGTTTTTAGCGATTGGTCTGTGTGTGTGTGTCTGTGTGAACGTGTTGTGTGTGTGTGCGCGCGCGCGCGCGCGCGCGTGTGTGTGTGTGTATACAAAATATCTCAAGAATGGAACATCGTACAAACTTGAAACTAGAAACTTAAGTTACATACTACTACCGCACCCGACACGAACACTTTCATCAAAATCGGTCAAACGGAAGTAGTAGTTTATTCGTGTAATTTTTCACTTTTATGCGATTTTCTCAAAAACTGGTCCTACGATTTTTTTAAAATCGCCTGGTTTACTCATTTTTTTATGTTCTACAAGATAAGGTAGACGCCATGTTTGCTGAAATTCTGCGTGAGGCTGTTTTTACGTAAAAACATTTTCTTTTTAAGATTGCGGCTTTAATATGCATTTTAGCGCAAAATGTTATATAATAAAAGTTGTAGAGAATGTAAAATTCTACAACTTTTATATCAAACATTTTTTTGTATACTAACGCTTAGTTTAGCGGTAATTAGCAATTTTCTGTTTTTTTTCTCACGAAAACGTGTGAAAAATCGATTTTTTTAAGATTTCGGCCTTAGTATGCACTTTACGACAAAAGTGTATATAATAAAAGTTATAGAAAATTAAGAGATCTACAACTTTTATTTAAAGAATTTTTCTCTACAGAGCCTAGTTTAGCGTGAAAGTGTGACACATATCAGAGTGCGTGCCAAATTGAGTTCGATTTTCATTTTGCGTCATTCACTCATGATTAAAATAAAGTTATGTTTTTGAGGTTAGTTTTTGTTTATTTCTAATATTTTATTACTAATGTTAGGTTTATTGTTAATTATTTGCATTGGCAAGAGAAAGTTGTGTGAGTGTTTCACACCAGATTTTTTTAAAAATAAGGTTATATTGTTTATTTGCATTGGTAAGAGTAGGCATGTGAGTGTATTACACCAGATTTCTTGACCTAATATATTTTTTTGCTGTCCTAAAAATTTTAGAATTCCTTTTTCTACAGACGGTCACTTTATTGATAAACGGTATATTTAAAATATGTTTGCCAATATTATTTTAGTGACGATTATTTTATGTACACCCAGTAGTTACCTATTGATGTTACATTATTTGATTGCCTTAACAATCTAGGATAGTTTGTAATATTATGCTGTAAACACTTGTGGTTTACTTATCTGTTATCATGCGTATTTTCCATTTTATTACTTTCTCTTGGCTATATGAATATATAGAAAGGAAAGTATTGCTTTCATGTCGATTTTTTGAAATCGAGTTTTCACCGGATCTACACGTTTTCAGACCCCCTGAACCCACACAAACATGTTTTTAGTGATTGGTGTGTGTGTGTGTGTGTGTGTGTGTGTGTGTGTGTGTGTGTGTGTGTGTGTGGTGTGTGTGTGTGTGTGTGTGTGTGTATGTGTGTGAACAGAATATCTCAAGAACGGAACATCGTACGAACTTGAAACTTAACTTACATACGACTACCGAACCCGACACGAACATTTTCATCAAAATCGGTCAACCGGAAGTAGTAGTTTATTCGAGTAGTTTTACTTTTTTGTGTGATTTTCTCAAAAACTGGTCCTACGATTTTTTTAAAAATCGCCTGGTTTACTAAATTTTTTATGCTCTACAAGATAGGGTAGGCGCCATGTTTCCTGAAATTCTTGGTATAGCTGCTGGCATGGCACAATTTTGCATTTAGCGCAAAATTGTAATTATTTAATAAAAGTTGTAGAGAATTTAAAATCCAACAACTTTTATTTCAAGTTTTTTTTTTGTATAACGCTTAGTTTAGCGGTATTCAGCAATTTTCTGTTTTTCTCACGAAAACGTGTAAAAAACTTAATTTATTTTACGATTTCAGCCTTTGTATACATTTTACGACAAAAGTGTTTATAATCAAATTTATAGGAAATTAAATGGTCTACAAGTTTTAGTATTTAGAGAATTTTTCTCTACCGCCTAGTTTAGCGTAAAAGAGTGATTTTTCGTATTTTTAAGCCAAACTGAGGTTGATTTTTATTTTGCGTCTATCACTCATGATTAAAATTAGGTTATGTTTTTTGTTTTATTACTAATATTTAGTTATATTGTTCATCATTTGCATCGGCAAGAGAAAGCCGTGTGATTGTTTCAGACCAAATTTTTTAACATAAAATACTTTTACCGCGGATGGAGTCGACATATCTGTCTTTAAAAATCCACACCAGAACGTTACCATTAGCTACTTCAAAAATACTCGTACAACGTGAAAAATTGATAAAATATACAATTGTTTTTTAAAATTCCTAATTAGTGTACGTTGCAATCTGTTGAATTGAGAACAATAAGCAACCCCATGACCCAATGAGATGAGGATGATATGTATGACGTGTAAATGAGGTGTAGTCTTGTACAGACCCAGGCCGACCATTCCTAAGAGAGTATGGTTAATTGAACCCCAACCATCAAAGTACACCGGTGACAACTGTCTAGCATTCAAATCCGTATAAAAGTAACTATTTTTACTAGGATTTGGACCAGGAACCTTCGTCTCCGAAAATCAGCTGTTAAACAGCTGCGACGACGTTACCCCTAGACCAAACCGGTGGGTTATTATAATAGGCCTACTTAAATGGAAAACGGTTACAAATTTATGTGTTTCTGTATTTAAGGTAAAATACAGCTTAAATGTATGAAAATTGATATATTTTTTAAAAGACTAAACATTTTTTAATGATTCCTGATTATAACAAGAAGTGTTCATTTATTCGAAGGGAATAAAATATTAACAAACAAATGAAAATCACTCCTATTTCCCTTTGGTTAAAATTCTAAGGGACACCTTGTATAAACAGTGAATATGTAATGGTAAATGTCTTAAATTGGACGCAACCCCGATTTTGAACATTTTTATGTTTTCTTATTCATTTTTGTGTGCTGAATTCGAATATGTAATTATTTTTTTTGGGCAAACCACTTTGAAATTATTTATAAGCCCTTTTGTATCATCTAATGACATAACCTCACTTTGCCGCAACGCTGTGAATTTTTTTTTATATTCCTAATTTGTGTACGTTGCAATCTGTTCAATTCAGACAAAAGCACCCCATGACCCAATAAGATAAGGATGATGTGTATGACGTATAAATGAGGTGTAGTCTTATATAGACCTAGGTTGACCATTCCTGAGAGAGTATGGTTAATTGAACCCCAACCATCAAAGTATACCGGTAACCACTGTCTAGTATTCAAATTCAAATAAAAGTAACTACTTTTACTAGGATTTGAACCAGGAATCTTTGTCTCCGAATATCAGCTGTTGATTTTGGCGACGACTTTACCTCTAGATACAACTCGGTGGGTTGCTGTTAATTTATAAATAATTGTTTAACCTGATTTTCTGTTTTTGTTTTTTAGCAATTAAAGTTAAATGGATTCAATCGAAGATTATTATTGTTACGTACGTATGGATATAAATTTTAATTGGTTTTGTGTGACATTTTTGCACTTATTTTTTGTTTGTTTTATATACTATCACTTTTAAATTTTTCGCTGAGTTCTTTCTTTGTAATTTTAATTTTTATTATTGTATCTTGCCTATATAAATATATATAGGAAAAAGTATTATGTGGGCTTTTCGAAATCCAGTTTTCACTGGATATAGGCTACACGTTTTCAGACCCCTTGAATCCACACCAACATGTTTTTAGCGATTGGTGTGTGTGTGTGTGTGTGTGTATGAACAAAATATCTCAAGAATGGAATATTGTACAAACTTGAAACTTAAGTTAGATACTACTAGAGGACCCGCATAAACAAATATTCTTCAAAATCGGTCAACTGAAAGTAGTCGTTTTTTCGTGTCATTTTTCACTTTTTGCGATTTTCTCAAAAACGGTTCCTAAGATTATTTTGAGACTGCCTCGTTTGCTACATTTTTATGCTCTACATGATAGGGTAGGCACCGTGTCTGCTGAAATTCTTGGAGAGGCTGTGCTCTCGTAGAAAAAAATGTTATTTTTTTAGATTGTGGCCTTAATATGCATTTAAAGGCAAAAGTGTGTATAATCAAATTCGTAGAAAATTTAAAAACCTATAAAGGTTTTTCTAAACATTTTTTTGTATAACGCTTAGTTTAGCAGTAATTAGTGATTTTCGGTTTTTTCAATAAAAATCTGTAAAATTATGGATTTTTTTTAGATTGCAGCCTTATTGTATTTTACGACAAAAATGTAGCTACGACAAAATGTAGCCTATAGGAAGTTAAAATATCTGCAACTTTTATTTCTAGCATTTTTCTCTACAGATCCTAGTTATTTAGCGTGAAAGAATGGTTTTTGTAGACAATAAGCAAACTGGTTCGTTTTCATTTTGCGTCTTTCACTCATGATTAAAAATAGGTTATGTTTATTGAGGTTAGTTTCTTGTTTATTTTTAATGTTTTGTTACTAATGTTAGGTTACGTTGTTAACTATTGGCATTGGCACGAGAAAGTTGTGGGAGTGTTTCAAGTTTTAACTTCGTACAATGTTCCTTTCTTGAGATATTTCGTTCACACACACACACACACACACACACACACACACACACACACAGACCAACCGCTAAAACATGTTTTTTTGGGTTCAGGGGTTTGTAAACGTGTATATCCTGTGAAAATTCGATTTCTTAAAATCGACGTTAGAACAATACTTTCCTTCCTATATATTCATATAGGCAAGAGAACGTAAAAACCATAAACATTGTTTATTCTCTAGGATTAAGATAAAATAAATAATTTTAATTTCATATTTTCCATTTAAAATATTGTTCTTTTTTTTGGCGTGAAGGGGGTAGCAACGCGCCCCAATTACCGCTAATAGTCTATTTACATAGTATAATAAATGTTTTTAATGAATTAGAAAATTTAAATTGTAACATTTTCTTGTTTGAAGTTTGAATGTGTTTTATTTTACCCCAAAACTTAATATTTTCTCTTGATAAAAATAATTTCGATTTCCTATTATTTTCTCGTTAGAAAATATTTTATAATTTCATTAGGTTTTCCCGTGTTTACCATAAAATACCGAATAAATTAATGCAAACTGTAACATCAAACATTGACGGGATGTTTATACGTTAACCGTTTTCAGAATTAAAAAAGGAAATTCATTTATCAAAGATTTTTTTTTATTTTATAAAAACGGGTGTACAAATTTTATTACATTTAATTTAATTGCGTTTACGTTACTAAACAGGGTAAATAAAAAAGGAAGTCCTAAAATAATTTATCGGTATCTCAACGAAGAATAATTGTTTTTTTTTTTAATTTATTTCAGTAAACTCTCTTTAAACCAAAGATAACTTATGGGTGCGAAACTTTATTCAAATTAAGCCAGTAAAACAGAATAGATGAAATCCAAAAACCTAAAAGAAGGATCATTAGGACCTTGTAATGTAATAAAAACTAAATTAAACGCAAAATTGAAATTGTCAATAAAAATAAAAATTTAATGAACGTTAAAAGAAATCTGAAAATAAACAAAATTATTATGTTACAAAATTATTAAATTGAATTGAATTTATTAATGACACTGCTATAACTCTAAATAATCTAAATTAATTGTTGTTGTTGTTTAGGTCAACAGCTGAAAGGTTGGTTTGAATCTGCAGACGTTTTACTAAGTAAAACGGGGAGTCAGGTAGCTTACCTATACCTTCCTCGCTGAGTGGAAAACTACGCTTATCAGCATGCCGGGCCCTCTGAAAAGCACATATTTTTCACTCTGCAAATGACACCTTAATTTCATTTACCACAGGGTCTGGCTGTATAATGAAATTCATTACTTTCAGAGGAGATAACTCTGATTAAGGGCTAAAAAAAATAGTTCTGTTTCTTATCACATAGTCAGCCACTTATATGACTGAACTATTTAAGAACAGAAGAGGTAGAGGTGTAAAAGACACTAGTCAGAGTTATCTCCTCTGAGAGTATTGGATTTCACTATGCAGCCAGACCCTGTGGTGAATGAAGTGAAGGTGTCATTTGCAGGGTGGAAAGTGAGTGCTTTTCGGAGGGCCTGGCATGCTGATAAGCATAATCTTTCAACTCAGTGAGAAAGGCAATGTTAAACCACCTTACTCCTCGTTTTTACTTAGTAAAACCTCTAGAGGTTCAAACCAGCCTTTCGGCTGTTAACCTAAACAACTCTGATTAGTGTGTTTTTCACTTCTACCTCTTCTGTTTTTAAATGATTCAGTCATTTAATTGGCTGAACATGTGATAAGAAACAGAACTATTTATTTTAGCCCTACAACGAACAGATTGAGTGTAAATAATTTGACAGTATATCTGTCTGTTACGGGCAGGTAAATTAATTAATGATATGTAATTATTTGTTGTAATATTAAATTGAATTATTATTCTGAGTCTACCTATAAGCGTATTTATTAAATTATTAAAAATAGTTACGAGTTTTATAAATTCCTTGGAGTCTTATCTGCTGCATGTGTGTCCTTCCATTGACCGGGATCGAATGGAGGGCTTGGTCATTATTACTTACTCTTGCCTATACTGCCCATAACAGACAGGTGGAGTGTCAAATTATTTACACTCAATCTGTTCGTTGTAGGGCTAAAATAAATAGTTCTGTTTCTTATCACATGGTCAGCCAATTAAATGACTGAATCGTTTAAGAACAGAAGAGGTAGAAGTGTAAAAGACACTAGTCAGAGTTATCTTCTCTGAAAGTAATGAATTTCACTATACAGCCAGACCCTGTGGTGAATGAAGTGAAGGTGTCATTTGCAGAGTGGAAAATATGTGCTTTTCAGAGGGCCCGGCATGCTGATAAGCGTACTTTTCCACTCAGTGAGGAAGGCAATGGTAAACCACCTCACTCCTCGTTTTACTTAGTAAAACCTCTAGAGGTTCAAACCAGCCTTTCGGCTGTTAACCTAAAAAACACAACAACACTTGCCTATATGTTTATATAGGAAGGAAAGTACTATTGTTTGCATGTCGATTTTTACAAAACGAGTTTTCACCGGATCTACACGTTTACAGACCCCCTGAACCCAAAAAACATATTTTTAGCGATTAGTATGTGTGTGTGTGTGTGTGTGTGTGTGTTTGTGTGCGTGTGTGTGTGTTTGTGTGCGTGTGCGCGCGCGCGCGCGTGTGTGTGCGTGTGTGTGTGTGTGCAGAATATCTCAAGAACGGAACATCGTACAAACTTGAAACTTGAAACTTAAGTTACACACCACCACCGGACCCGACACAAACATTTTCATCAAAATCGGTCAACCGGAAGCAGTATTCGTGTAATTTTTCACTTTTTTGCGATTTTCTCAAAAACTGGTCCTACGATTTTTTTTAAATAGGGTAGGCGCTATGTTTTCTGAAATTCTTGGTGAGGCTGTTTTCACGTAAAAAATTGTTTTTTTAATGATTGTGGCTTTAATAGTCTATGTATTTTAGCGTAAACATTTATATAATAAAAGTTGTAGAGAATTTAAAATTCTAAAACTTTTAATTCAAACATTTTTTTGTATAACGCCAAGAGATATATTAAAATTTGTTAAGAAAAGAATAAAAATTAAATTATTGAACAATATAAAACTTATGTTAAATAAATTTATTGGTTTTCCCAGAAGCAAATAAGGCTTGTTCAGTAACAGAAATTAGAGAATTTTAGATACAGAAAAATTGTTAACATATTTGTTTTTGGTTAGTGGGAGTTGTACCTATCTATCCGGTTATAATGATTTTTCACGATACCATACTTCAACTTTGTAAATACTACATTAAATTATGTCAACAGAAGAAATATCTAAATTTATTACTAAAAGAAAAAAGAAAATTATTCTACAATTAAAAGCTTATGTTATAAAATTACGTTGGTTTTCAAGAAAAATATTAAGATATTTTTAGTAACAGAAGTTACAATTTTAAATTTAAAAAAATAATAATTTTTTTGGCTAGTGGATGTTATGAGTATATTTTTCGGGTACATTATAATATTGACTTTTCACGATATTATACTTTATCTTTGTAAATACTACATTAAAATATATGTCAAGAAAAATATCAAAATTTATTAAAATAAAAAATAAAAGTGAAATTTGAACAGTTTAAAGGTTATGTTATAAAATAATATGATTTTTTTTAAAGAATATTATTTTATTCATAAGCAAGTCTAGCTTGTGCGTATAAAAGTTCCCCTAATGTTTTCTATATTGTGACGTCGGACAGTGCAGGTGGTCAACAGGCGATGCGCGCGTTTTTAAACCAATCAGAATCCACCGACCGACTCGATCATCGTGAATGATGTATTCTTAGTCATTTTTTTAATGCTTTTTGCGCGGGTAGGGTCTTTGATTATGTACCAGAGAACTTTTGGTGTTATACCGCCGCCGTTTTTGTTTTATTAAAGCGTTCGTGAGTGTTTATTGAACTGGAATTATTTGTTTTCTTACGTGAATGTTACTTGATGGAAAAAAGGTTAGTTTTATGTTATTAAAATTATGAATTAATAATAATAATTTATAAAGTAAACTTACCACAATTTCTCGACTAACTTCCCGGACATTCTTTTAAAAAGAACCTGTTTCTTAATGGGGTAGTCAACTCAAGATGATTTGTTTTAAAAATTTTGATTGATTTTTGCATTTATTTGAAGTTTAAAATTTTATGAATCACACTATTTGTTTGCTTTGTTTATATGTTAACAAAAAGTTATAAAAACATTTGTTTAAAATAAAGCTTACTAGCAAGGCGAGTTGAATTATTCTTCAACTTTAAGTTTTCCGGAAATGTGGTTTTTGCTTGATTCTACGTTCTCGGGAATTAAATATTTCGGTTAGTATTGGAGATAATTGAATGATGTTTGTTTTCAAATGTTCATAATTTTTTCCTCTATTGTCTGTGGAATGATTATTACAGAAACTTTAGTAGGGATTTAGTTAAAAAATAATTTGTAATTACATAAAATAAATATTTTGAAAATATGGTTTTTCTTCAATAAATACCTTGTCAGAAAAAATACATACAAGTGCATACAACAGATAATAGACAGCAATTTTCTGTATTTTGTAGCATAAGAATCATGTTGATATCTTTCTTGTTTCCTGAGATATTCGATTCCCCGTAAAAGCCCACTTTTCCAACCTTACCCTTATATTAGGGGCTGTAATTAATTTTATGGCTTGTTTCAAATGGTAGATCATTACTAGTAAATTACTCTTTCATTTAAAATAAATAATGATAAAATTATAGCCTGAAATTTTGATTTTCATTTTCTGGGTTGCCGGCCGCGTTGGCGATGTTGGTAACGTGCTCGCCTCTCACCACGCGGTCTTGGGTTCGAATCCCACTCGGGCATGGCATTTTTTCATTCGTTACAAAAATTCATTTCATCCTTCACCGTCTGCATTAGCAGCAATTTACAAAACAGTCGGACGTTAAACCAAAAAAAAAAAAAAAAAAAATTCTGGGTTGACTACCCCCTTAATAAAAAAAACATACAAAACGTTATTTGTTTATTTAAAAAAAACTGTTGTTTTGCCGGCCGCATTGGCGCAGTTGGTAACGTGCTCGCCTCTCATCATGCGGTTCTGGGTTTGAATTCCACTCAGGCACGTCATATTTTCATACGTTACAAAAATTCATTTCATCCTCATTACACGCAGTTACACTCCAACGTCGTCGCTAATGACCTTGCAGTTGATGCCACGTTAAATAAAAAAAAACTGTTGTTTTGGAAAAAAATTAAAAAAGACATTCATTTATTGTTTCAATTAGAAAAATATTAAAAAATATAAATTTTTCTGAGGGCTGTATTCTTATAAAATTGCTTTTATCTTTTTAAAGAACTCAGTTCACAACAGTTTTGTTAAATAAACCAATAATATTTTGTATATTTTTTATTAACAAGTGAAGAAAAAATAAATAAAATATTATTAACAAGTGAAGCCACTTGTTAAAAAAATTGAAAATTGAAAATTGAGTTCTTTAATAAAAAATATACAAAATATTATTGGTTTATTTAACAAAACTGTTGTGAGACGTCTGTCAATCCTCGATTTAATGGATTAATTGCGGGATTCGATTGTTTTCAAAGTCATTCAATTAAATCAGTCTTTTCGGAAAGCCAATACAAGCCAAAAAAATTAACTTTTGGAAAAATTAAAAGAACATGTAATTTATTATGTTTCAATTAAAAAATTTAAAAAATATAAATTGTTTAGAGGGATGTTCCCTTTAAAATAATATAAACCTTTATCTTTTTAAGAGAAGCCAATTGTTTAAAAAAATTTGAAAATTGAGACTTAAGGTGTTTCTGAAATAAATTGGAGTAAAATGTTAACTTACTTTGTTTTCTGTAAAATACGTTCTTAGACCAGAAGAAAATTGTGCTGTACAATAAGTTAGTATTTATTTTATTTCACTAATTTAGTTTAATAGTGACTTGAAATAGCTTTCTGCAATAACAAAAATTAAATTTTTTAACTTTGTAAAAAAAATATGTTGATTTTCAAGGTTATTCACGTTCTTCATCGTTGTCATAAAACTTAAAAAAATTGTATTCACCTTAAAAAATTTTTGCGTAAAATTTTTTGATCTTTTCTGTTATTCCCACTCACCAGCATATTTTTTTTTACATTCTCTTACCCATATAAATATATAGGAAGGAAAGTATTGTTTACGTGCCGATTTTTCGAAATCGAGTTTTCACCGGATCTACACGTTTTCAGAACCCTAAACCCAAAAAACATGTTTTTAGCGATTGTTCTGTGTGTGTGTGTGTGTGTGTGGATTTTTTTTTTTTGGATGTAGGGCTAATAGTAAAAACTAAAAATTAAGATTTTGTATTTCAGTTAACTTTTTTGTGGTTACTGGGTTAGTTGCCGCGTTAACAATTTACCCAGCATGCATCTCTCCCCTCCAGTTTTAGTTCGTCAAGTCAGTCAGTCGTTACCGGATTGGTTACTGCGTTGACAGAATGCATCACTCCCCTCGACTCTTAATCAAGTACAGTACAGTATGTTGTTTTATTTTGTTACTTTCTCTTGTCTATATGAATATATAGGAAGGAAAGTATTGTTTTCATGTCGATTTTTAGAAATTGAGTTTTCACCGGATCTATACGTTTTCAGACTCCTGAACCCAAAAATCATGTTTTTAACGATTGGTCTGTGTGTGTGTGTGTGTGTGTGTGTGTGCGCGCGCGCGCGTGCGTGCGTGTGTGTGTGCGCGCGCGCGCGTGTGTGTGTGTGTGTACAAAATATCTCAAGAACGGAACATCGTACGAACTTGAAACTTAAAACTTAAGTTGCATGTAGGCCTACTACCGGACCCGACACGAACATTTTGATCAAAATCGGTCAACCGGAAGTAGTAGTTTATTCGTGTCATTTTTCACTTTTTTCTGATTTTCGCAAAATCTGGTCCTACGATTTTTTTAAAAATCGCCTGGTTTAATCAGTTTTTTATTCTCTACAAGATAGGGTAGGCGCCATTTTTGCTAAAATTCTTGGTGAGGCTGTTTCCACGTAAAAACGTAGTTTTTTTAAGATTACGGCTTTAATATGCATTTTAGCGCAAAAATTAATATAACAAAAGTTGTAGAGAATTTAAAATTCTACAACTTTTATTCTTACATTTTTTTGTATAACGCTTAGTTTAGCAGTAATTAGCAATTTTCTGATTTTTTCTCACGAAAACGTGTGAAAAATCGATTTTTTAAAGATTTCGGCTTTAGTACGCAGTTTACGACAAAAGTGTATATAATAAAATTTATAGAAAATTAAGAGATCTACAACTTTTATTTAGAGAATTTTTCTCTACAGAGCCTAGTTTAGCGTGAATGAGTGATTTTCCGTATTTTTAAGCCAAACTGAGTTCGATTTTCATTTTGCGTCTTTCACTCATGATTAAAATTAGGTTATGTTTATTGAGGTTAGTTTTTTGTTTATTTCTAAGTTTTTATTACTAATGTTAGGTTATACTGTTAATTTTTTGCATTGGCAAGAGAAAGTTGTGTGAGTGTTTCACACCAGATTTTTGTTTACTAGTTAACATTAGTAGGCCTACTAAATTTCTCAAGTATCGTACCGTATTATTTTTTCATTAATAATTTCGGTTTCAATTTGCAAATTCGTACAATAATAACTATTTGATTCTTTTATAATTATTTCGGTAATTTTTTTTAAATTATATTGTTGTGTTTTAACGTAATATGTTGTAAAGTTTTGGCGCCAGTTCTGTGTTAAGTTTTTTTATTATAAATTATACTGTAAAATTCGTATAACGATGTCGGTTGTACTGAAAATACGTTTATAACTATGAAAATATTAAATTCGGTTGGTTTTTTATGTTATTAACAATAAGTAAAGTCTGTTTTAACGAAAATGGAATCCCGGTTGTAACAAACGAATCCACATTCATTGAAAATTATTATTTTTACGAATTTAAGATTAAAAATAACCAACAAACTACGGTAGACAATCTTTTCAAATTGCATTAAACATTCTTTTCTTCCTTTTTCTTTCTCTTCCCTAAATGAATATATACGAAGGAAAGTATTATTTTCATGTCGATTTATTGAAATCGAGTTTTCACCGGATCTACACGTTTTCAGATCCCCTGAACCTAAAAAACATGTTTTTAGCGATTGGTCTGTGTGTGTGTGTGTGTGTGTGTGTGCGCGTGTGAGCGTGAGTGTGTGTGGAAACGGAATATCTCAAGAACGGAACATCGTACGAACTTCAAACTTGAAACTTAAGTTACATACCACTACCGGACCCGACACGAACATTTTCATCAAAATCGGTCAACCGGAAGTAGTAGTTTATTCGTATAATTTTTCACTTTTTTGTGATTTTCTCAAAAACTGGTCCTATGATTTTTTTAAAAATCGCCTGGTATACTCAATTTTTTATTCTCTACAAGATAGGGTAGGCGTCATGTTTGCTGAAATTCTGGGTGAGGCTGTTTTCACGTAAAAACATAGTTTTTTAAAGATTACAGCTTTAATATGCAATTTAGCGCAAAACTTTACATATTAAAAGTTGTAGGATTTTTTAATTTTCTACAATTTTTATTTTTAACATTTTTTTGTGCAACGCTTAGTTTAGCAGTAATTAGCGATTTTCTGATTTTTTTCCGACGAAAACGTGTGAAAAATCAATTTTTTTAAGATTTCGGCCTTAGAATGTATTTTAGGTCAAAGGTGTATATAATAAATTTTATAAGAAATAAAAAGATTTACAACTTTTATTTATCGCATTTTTCTCTACAGAGCCTAGTTTAGCGTGAAAGAGTGATTTTCCGTATTTTTAAGGCAAACTGAGGTCGATTTTCATTTTCCGTCTTTCACTCATGATTAAAATTAGGTTATGTTTATTGTGGTTTGTTTTTTGTTAATTTCTAATGTTTTATTATTAATGTTAGGTTATATTGGTCATTATTTGCATTGGCAAGAGAAAGTTGTGTGAGTGTTTCACACCATATTTTTACTGTAGCTATAATGCTAATACTAAAGATTTTGTTTGGATATTCTTTACGGACAGGAACGTCTATTGAGTTTTTAAGAGTATTTTTACTTTCTTTTGTCTATATAAATACAGGATGTATCACGAGTAACCCGGAAACTTCTATGGTGGGTTTCTTCTCATCAAAATAATGAAAAAAGTTTATATAAACATGGGTTCGGAAACGCTTCGTTAGCGAGTTACGGCTAGCCAAAGATTTCACTCTGGGTTTAGAAAATACGCCTAAATAAAGTTATCCTAGAGGTCTAGGAACCCAATTTTATGAGTAGATTTGATGGTTTCTTATGTATTTCAACCTGAAAAATTTAGTAAAATAAGTTCCAGAACCATATTTCCAGTAGTTTTTGTAATATCCAATGAAAAACGGACAAATCTGTGCATAAAAATACGTTTTTTTAGGTTTAAAGAACAATAACTGTGTTAAATGGCTAATAAATATGCAAAATTTATTTAGCAAAAGTTGTAGCGATTTTAATTCTGAAGAGAATGATGTAAAATAGGCCAATAATAAACAAACACAAAGTTTAAAAAATTTATGTTTAATTAAATCAAGACATTTTCTACACGTTTACAGACCCCCCTGAAAAGAAAAACATGTTTTTATCGATGAGTGTGTGTGTATTTGCGTGCGTGCGTGCGTGTATGAGTGTGTGAATGAGTATGTGTGTGTATGTGTGTTTTATCGTAACACTGAATGAATATTTTTCATAATTTTTATACTGCTTGTTTTAGTGCAAAAGGAATTTTAGTTTTTTCAAAATATCTGCAAAACTGTTTTTGATGTTCTCAGCTGTTTGTTCAGTTTCCTATTCAACTGTTACGGGAAATTAACTTGTTTTGTATATTTTGTTTTTGATTTGTGCCTTTACCCGTAAATTAAAATTATAACGCATACGTTGCTACATTTTTCTTGAAAAAAAAAATTAAACCTACGTGGCTGAAATTATTACTTGTTACATGAAACTGATATTTTTATGTCTGACATTTTATGACTGACATTTTTATGTCTTCCTTAGGTACTCCAAAAAAATAGCCTACTAATATGAAAAACGCTGGAAAAATATTTGTACGTTTTTTTGTTATTTGCTATTCCTTTTTTCAATTTTATGGTTTTACGGACAAAATTCAAAAAAAAAAAAAATCAAGTGTGAAACACTCACACGTATTTCTCCTGCCAATGCAATAAAAATGTAAAGTAAAATGAAACGTGCTCGCTTCTCATCATGCGGTCTTGGGTTCGAATCCCATTCAGGCACGGCATATTTTCATACGTTACAAAAAACCATTTCATCCTTCACCACAAAATAATAATGTTAATGTTGATGCAGTCTGCATTAACAGTAATTACAGAACAGTCAAACGTTAAAACAAAAAAAAAACGAATGCAATTAATGTACAATATAACCTAACAAAAGTGTTAAAACATTCGAAATAATAAAAAACTAACCACAAAATCATAACTTTATTACCATAACCTTTATTTTATAGCCTATTTATATTTTATTTAGCATATTTATAGCCTTTTATTACTTTCTCTTGCGTATATAAATATATAGGAAGGAAAGTATTGTTTTCATGTCGATTTTTCGAAATCGAGTTTTCACCGGATCTTCACGTTTTCAGGCCTCCTGAACCCAAAAAACATGTTTTTAGCGATTGGTCTGTGTGTATGTGTGTGTGTGCGCGCGCGTGTGTGTATGTGTGTGTGTGTATGTGTGTGTGTGTGTGTGTGTGTGTGTGTGTGTGTGTGTGTGTGTGTGTGTGTGTGTGTGTGTGTGTGTGTGTGTGTGTGTGTGTGTGTGTGTGTGTGTGTGTGCAAAATATCTCAAGAACGGAACATCGTACGGACTTGAAACTTGAAACTTAAGTTACATACCACTACCGGACCCGACACGAACATTTTCATCAAAATCGGTCAAACGGAAGTAGTAGTTTACTTGTGTCATTTTTCACTTTATTGCGATTTTCTCAAAAACTAGTCCTACGATTTTTTTAAAAATCGCCTGGTTTACTCAATTCTTTATGCTCTACAAGATAGGGTAGACGTCATGTTTGTTGAAATTCTGGGTGAGGCTGTTTTCACGTAAAAACATAGTTTCTTTAAGATTACGGCTTTACTATGCAATTTAGAGCAAAACTTTATATAATAAAAGTTGTAGAGAATTTAAAAACCTACAATTTTTGTTTCTAACATTTTTTTGTATAACGCTTAGTTTAGCGGTAATTTGCAATTTTCTGTTTTTCTCACGAAAACGTGTGAAAAATCGATTTTTTTAAGATTTCGGCCTTAGTATGCATTTTACGACAAAAGTGTATATAATTAAATTTATAGAAAATTAAAAGATCTACAACTTTTATGAAAAGAATTTTTCTACACGGAGTCTAGTTTAGTGAGAAAGAATGATTTTCCGTATTTTTAAGTCAAACTGAGGTTGATTTTCATTTTGGATCTTTCACTCATGATTAAAATAAGGTTATGTTTTTTGAGGTTAGTTTATTGTTTATTTCTAATGTTTTATTACTAATGTTAGGTTATATTGTTTAAATTATTTGCACTGGCAAGAGAAAGTTGTGTGAGTATTTCACACCAGATATTTCTTATGAAAATCTTGTAAAAAAATGGATTTTAAGATTTCCTCCTTATTAATTATTCATTTGTAGACAAAAAGTATAAATAATCAAAATTTAGAAAATTAAAAGATCTAAAACTTTGATTGTAAGCATTTTTCTGTACAGAGCCTAGTTTAGCGTAAGATTTTCCGTATTACTAAGCCTAAATAAGTTTGGTTTTCATTTTGAATCATTCACTCATGATTAAAAATCTGGTTTGAAACACTCACACAACTTTCTCTTGCCAATGCAAATAATGACCAATATAATCTAATATTAATAATAAAACATTAGAAATAAACAAAACGTAACCTTATTTAGTCATGAGTGAAAGACGCAAAATGAAAATCTACCTCTGTTTGGCTTGAAAATACGGAAAATCTATCTTTCACGCTAAACTAGGCTCTCTAGAGAAAAATGCTCTAATAAAAAGTTGTAGATCTTTTAATTTCCTATAAACCTGATTGTATAGGCCTACACTTTTGTCGTAAAATGCATACTAAGCCCGAAATCTTTAAAATATCGATTTTTCACAAGTTTTCGTGAGATAAAAAACATAAAATCGCTAATTACCTCTAAACTAAGCGTTATACAAGAAAATGTTTTAAATAAAATTTGTAGAATTTTAAATTCTCTACAACTTTATTATGTACGTTTTTGCTCTAAAGTTCATATTAAAGCCGTAATCTTAAAAGAACGATTTATTTACGTAAAAACAGCCTTACCAAGAATTTCAGCAAACATGGCGCCTACCCTATCGTGTAGGTCATAAAAAATTTTAATCAACGAGGCGATTTTTAAAAAAAATCGTAGGACCGGTTTATGAGAAAATCACAAAAAGTGAAAAATTACACGAATAAATAGACTTCTACTTCCGGTCAACCGATTTTGATGAAAATGTTTGTGTCGGTTCCGGTAGAGATATGTAACTTAAGAATCAAGTTTCAAGTTCGTACGATGTTCTGTTTTTGAGATATTCTGTTCACACACACACACAAGCGCGCGCGCACACACTCGCGCGCGCACGCGCACACACACACTCGCGTGCGCGTGCGCACACATACACACACACGCATGCACGCACGCACACACACATATACAGACCAATCGCTAAAAACATGTTTTTTGGGTTCAGGGGTTTGTAAACGTGTAGATCCGGTAATAACTCGATTTCTTAAAATCGATATGAAAACAATACTTTTTTTCCTATATAATCAAATAGGCAAGAGAAAGTAAAAATAAGTTATGGCCGCCTCCGTAGCTTAGTGGTTAGCGCATCGGCTTGACACAAACATATAGGTCCCGGGTTTTATTCCCGGGTAGGGTCTAGAAATTTTCATGTGTAAAATCCCAAACTTAATATTACATACTCCTCCGTAGTCGCTGATGACTTAACAGTTAATGGGACTTCAAATACGAAATAAATAATAAAATATTGGAAATAAACAAAAAAAACTAACCTCAAAAACATAACATAATTTTTACTTTCTCTTGCCTATTTGTATAATATATAGAAAGAAAAGTCTTGTTTTCATATCGATTTTTTAAAATCGAGTTTTCATCGGTACAACACGTTTTCAGCCCCCCTGAACCCAAAAACCATGTGTTTAGCAAATGGTCTGTCTGTGTGTGTGTGTGTGTGTGTGTGTGTGTGTTGCGCTAGTGCGTGCGTGCGTGCGCGAGTTTGTGTGTGTGTGTGTGTGTGCGTGCGTTTGTGTGTGTGTGTGTGTGTGTGCGTGTGCGTGTGTGTGCGCGCGCGTGTGTGTGTGTGTGTTTGTGTGTGAGTGAGTGTGTGTGAGAGTGTGTGAGTGAGTGAGTGAGTGTGTGTGTGTGTGTGTGTGTGTGTTTGTGTGTGAGTGAGTGTAAACAGAATATCTGAAGAACGGAACATCGTACAAATTTGAAATTTATAGGCCTAACTTATTTAAATTATATATCACTAGAGGACCCGACACGAATATTTTCATCAAAATCGGTCACCCGGAAGTAGTAGTTTATTCGTGTAATTTTTCACTTTTTTGCGATTTTCTCAAAAACTGGTCCTACGATTTTTTAAAAAATTGTCACCTTTACTAAATTGTTTATGCTCTACAAGATAAGGTAGACGTCATGTCTGCTGAAATTCTTGGAGAGGCTGTTTTCACGTAAAAAATTGTTTTTTTTAAGATTGCTGCTTTAATATGAATTTTACCGCAAAAACGTATGTAATAAAATTTGTAAAAAATTTAAAATCCTACACGTTTTATTTAAGCATTTTTTGTATAACGCTTATTTTAGTGGTAATTAGCGATTTTATGTTTTTTTTTCACGAAATCGTGTAAAATAATAGATTTTTTTAAAGATTTTAGCCTTAGCATGCATTTTATGACCAAAATGTATATAGGTAATCAAATTTATAGGAAATTAAAAGACCTACAACTTTTATCGAGAGCACTTTTCTCTTTAGAGTCTAGTTTAGCGGGAACGAGTGATTTTCCGTATTTTTAAGCCTAACTGTGGTTGATTGTCATTTTGCGTATTTCACTCACGATTAAAATTAGGTTATGTTTATTTATTTGTTTATTTTTTTTTAAATTCCTAATATGTGTACGTTGAAATCTGTTCAATTAAGAACAATAAGCAACCCCATGACCCAAAGAGATGAGGATGATGTGTATGACGTGTAAATGAGGTGTAGTCTTGTACAGACCCAGGCCGACCATTCCTGACAGAGTATGATTAATTAAACCCCAACCATCAAAGTACACCGGTGACCACTGTCTAGAATTATGTTTATTGAGGTTAGTTTTTTGTTTATTTGTAATGTTTATTACTAATGTTAGATGATATAGTTTATTATTTGCATTGACATGATAAAGTCGTGTGAGTGTTTCACACCAGATATTTTTTTGTTATTTATTATTTAAATTATTAAAAAACAGTTTGAGGTTAGTTTTTTGTTTATTTCAAATATTTTATTAAGTTACTTAGGTTAGGTTAACCCACCGGGTTGGTCTAGAGGTAAAGTCGTCGCCAAAATCAGCTGTTTAAACAGCTGATTTTCGGAGACGAAGGTTCCTGGTTCAAATCCTAGTAAAGGTAGTTATTTTTATACGGATTTGAATACAAGACAGTGGTTCCCGGTGTACTTTGATGGTTTGGGTTTAATTAATCATACTCTCTCTCAGGAGTGGTCGACCTGGGTTTGTACAAGACTACACCTCATTTACACGTCATACACATCATCCTCATCTCATTGGGTCATGGGGTTGCTTATTGTTCTCAATTGAACAGATTGCAACGTACACATATTAGGAATTAAAAAAAAACAATTTGAGGTTAGTTTTTTGTTTATTTCAAATATTTTATTTCTAATGTTAGGTTATACTGTTCATTATTTCCATTGGCTAGATAAAGTCGTTTGAGTGTTTAATACCAGAATTTTGAATAGTGTATTAAAAGTAATTTTTTTTTTGTAATCCCTAGAGTGTGTACGTTGCAATCTGTTCAATTTAGAACAATAAGCAACCCCATGACCCAATGAGATGAGGATGATGTGTATGACGTGTAAATGAGGTGTAGTCTTGTACAGACTCAGGCCGACCATTCCTGAGAGAGTATGGTTAATTAAACTCCAACCATCAAAGTACACCGGTAACCGCTGCCTAGTATTCAGATCCGTATAAAAGTAACTACCTTTACTAGGATTTGAACCAGGAACCTGCGTCTCCAAAAATCAGCTGTTAAACAGCTGAGTTTGGCGACGATTTGACCTCTAGACCAACCCGGTTGGTCTAGAACAACCCGGTGGGTTGTTTTTGTTTATTTCAAACATTTTATTACTAATGTTTGGTTATACTGTTCATTATTTGCATTGGCTAGATAAAGTCGTTTGAATGTTTAACACCAGAATTTTGAATAGTGTATTAAATGTAATTTAATATGTATTTGTTTTCAGTTGGAGAGCAAGACTGGCTGTCCTGGTACTGAATGTAGAATCCACATAACGAGAGAACAAGATGAAGTGTGCACCGGCATACTGTATCACCGGGGACGAAGTTCACTTTTCGAACCTAGCGAGGAACACGTTCAATACGATGGTTCATCGAAAAGAATGTCAACTGACTTTTTATCGCCCTATACTTTTGCTCCCAGGAATTCTATTTCGTCAACATCAGGTTTGTTCTACTCTATTATCTAATTCAATTACAATACTTTCTCTTTAGTTCATCATTTTCAAAATTTGGGTAATGCCGGATTACCGAATGTGGGTAATTATCAATTGTTCAGAAGCAGATAATCGGTATAAATCATGTAATCAAAGGAACATCGTAATAAAAAAAAAATCTTACAAATTATATTTTTTAAATTTTGCTCATTAACACTTACTATCTCTTGCTTGTACGAATAATATATAGGTAGGAAAGTAGGCCTATTGTTATCATGTCGATTTTTCAAAATCGAGTTTTCACTGGATAACACAAAAAACATGTTTAAGCGATTGGTCTGTGTGTGTGTGTGTGTTTGTGTGTGTGTGTGTGTGTGTGTGCGCGCGTGCGTGTGTGTGTGTGTGTGTGCGCGCGTGTGTGTGTGTACAGAATATCTCAAGGACGGACATCGTACGAACTTGAAACTTGAAACTTAAGTTACATACCACTACCGAACCGGACACAAACATTTTTATAAATATCAGTCAACCGGAAGTAGTAGTTTTTCACTTTTTTGCAATTTTCTCAAAAACAGCTACTATGACTTTTTTTTTTAAATCACCTAAATTACTAAATTTTTATGCTCTACAAGTTAGGGTAGGCGCTATGTCTGCTAAAATTCTTGGCAAGGCTGTTTTCTCGTAAAATTTTTTTTTTTTAAGATTGCGGCTTTAATATGCACTTTAGCGCAAAAATGTATAGCCTATTACAAAAAATGTAGAGAATTTAAAATCCCACAACTTTTAATACAAACATTTCTTTGTATAACGCTTAGTTTAGCGGTAATTAGCGATTTTCTGTTTTTTTCTTACGAAAACGCGTAAAATATCGATTTTTTAGACCCCCCTGAAACCAGAAAACATGATTTTAGCGATTGGTGTGTGTGTGTGTGTGTGTGTACATGTGTGAACAGAATATCTTTAGAACCAACTATCATACGAATTTGAAACCTGAAACTTTAGTTAGATACTACTACCGGACCCGACACGAAAATTTTAATCAAAATCGGTCAACCGACTGTTTTAGTTTATTCGTGTCATTTTTCAATCTGTCGTGATTTTTTCAAAAACCGCGTCTACGAGTTTTTTAAAAATCGCCTTATTTACTACTTTTTAAATTCTCTACAATATAGGGTAGGCGCCATGCCTACTGAAATTCTTGGGGAGGCTGTTTCCTCGTAAAATGATTTTTAAGATTTTTTAAGATTCCGGCTTTAATATGTATTTTAGCGCAAAAATATATTACAATAAAAGTTGTTGAGAATTTCAAATCCTACAATTGAGTAGCTCATTTCCAAAACCTGCTATTTAGGTTTTGTAGAATTTTACAGTAGGAGCTAAATAATATCACAAAATATTTAGGCCTACTGAACCGATTTGAGAGCAATTTGTTTTTAAATATAAAAAAAATCATTTTGTAGTCTGGGCTAATTTATTTTTAGAAATTTTTATTTTATATTTAGTAATTTTGGTTTTAAAAAAATAGAATAGCAGGTTTTGGAAATGAATGTAAGGTAAAATAGCAGGTTTTGCCCACAAACTTTCAAAATAGCAGGTTTAGGAACTAAAGTGCTAAAATAGTAGATTTTGGAAAAAATAAAAATCCAGTGGTTCTCTATTTAAAATGAAACGTTCAGGTTCATTATTAACTTTATTAAGCCTAAAAATTATCTTAAAAAAATAACAGTATATTATTAATAATTATTATGTAATATTATTAATTATGAATTTGTATGATTATTGAAAATAAAATAGAAACACTTAGAAAATGTCTTCGGAAACAACAGCAATGTCTTCATCATCACTTTCATGAGCTAAATTTACACTTTGCTGACATGAGAACACGTTTTTGTAGAAGTCCATAGTATTCCAGTCTGCCCATAGCAGTTAAAAGTCCTTTCACATCATTCAACCACAAACAAATTCTACTGCCCGGAAAGCAAACTTAACAGCTGATTTGAAATTCGAATAAAACTTAATATGTTTTATACTTTAATAATAATTTTTTTGTTTGGATCTTTATTTTTTAACTAATATTAGATAAGAAAAGAATATAATTTTATTTAGTAAGTAATAAAAATAATAATAAATATTATTATTCATGAATATTATTTCAATTAATGTTATATTACAAATAAAATGCCTTATGTAGGCATCTACATCTTAGATGAAAATATAAATAGGAACTTGTTACTATAAGCCGCCATTTTGAATCTTGTAAATAGCAGGTTTTGGAAACACAATTCATGCACGCCGTATTATTAACAAAGAAATAGCTGGTTTAGGAACTTACAATAAAATAGAATGTTTAGGAAATGAAACAGCAAGTTTTAGGCCTAACAAATAGCAGCTTTTGGAAACAAAGCTGAATTCACACCATTAATTTATATAAGAAATAGCAGTGTTAGGGAAAAAATAACATCACCGATGAATTCAGCGCTCAAAAAACATGAGAATAAGAATGTAATGTCATTTTCGATTTTTTCTCAAAATAGCAGGTTTTGGAAATGAGCTACTCAATTTTTACTTTACACATTTTTTGTATAACGCTTAGTTTAG
The DNA here is from genome assembly GCA_035578175.1 of Catonia carolina. Taxonomy (NCBI): domain Eukaryota; kingdom Metazoa; phylum Arthropoda; class Insecta; order Hemiptera; family Achilidae; genus Catonia; species Catonia carolina. Next base: position 7,104,410 of record JAQMRL010000020.1, on the reverse strand, counting down.
CGGTAATTAGCTATTTTCTGTTATTTTTTCACGAAAACTTGTAAAAGTTTTTTACGATTTCAGTCTTTGTATGCATTTCACGACCTAAGTGTGTATAATTAAATTGATAGAAAATTCAAAGATTTAGTACTTTTATTAAATGGATTTTTCTCTACAGAGCCTAGATTAGCGTGAAAAAGTGATTTTTCGTATTTTTAAGCCAATCTAAAGTTTATTTTCAATTTGCGTCTTTTACTCATGATTAAAATTAGGTAATGTTTTTTGAGGTTAGTTTTTTGTTTGTTTTTAATGTTTTATTATTATTGTTAGGTTCTACTAATAATTATTTGCATTGGCAAGAGAAAGTTGTGTGGGTGTTTCACACCAAATTTTAATTTATGTTCTGTATTTCGAATTTTCTTTAACTGGAATTATTATCTTATTCTTTTTACGGTTTTACTTATGGAAATTCAACTTAATTGGTATATGTTTGTGAAAACCATGTTAGTACAAAAATTATTCTTGATTCTGTCAGATGGTTAACGCGCTAATTTGACCAGACATTCAAATCTACTTATCAGATTCCGATAATGGTAGCTTTTATGCTTATAAGATTAACTTGCCATTAACTCTAGACGTACATATACTGCGTGGGTTTACTGTACTGTTAAATAGTAGACTTTACGTATACAGGGTGTCCCACGTAAGTTGATTTTTTAAGTAATATGCCGGACGTATTGCACGTTCTACAGCCAGGGGTCTCCAAACTACGGCCCGCGAGCCACATCTGGCCCGCGAAAAGATTTTTTCCGGCCCGCGGAAGGCTAGCATACTGAGAAAAAGTTTTTATTTGATAATATATTTCCTTTTAAGCATTTTTACCATTAAATATGAGTACAGTAGTCGTCTCTCACTTGCCACTTCTTTTCTCAATAAGTGTAAAACTAGCTGTAAACAAGTAGTGATCAACCATTGTTTGACCTTAAATGGGCTGAAATTTTAAGTGGCAAACAAATGCAATATTCTCACTAAAAAATAATTGTTCCTTTTAAGCTTTACACTTGTTGTAAACTCATGTATTGTCAAGTTTTCTTTAAAATTCAATGAAGTACATTTTGTAGTAAATTGAAAAGATTTGGTTTTGTATGATCCTGTGTTTTCATTAAGCCTACTTGAAAACTCCTTTTACAGAACAAATATTATTTTATAGCAAATATAATTATTTGTTTGGTCACAGCTTTTTTTTAAAATCACGTAAAGAATTTTAGTTAGCCAACAACAAAGATATTGTGTTGTTAAGGTCAACAGCCGAAAGGCTGGTTTGAGCCTCTAGAGGTTTTACTAAGTAACAACGAGGAGGAAGGTGGTTTACTATTGCCTTCCTTACTGAGTTGCAGGAGGATGCTTATAAGCATGCCTGGCCCTCCGAAAAGCGCCCACTTTCCACCCTACAAATGACACTTTCATTTCATTCACCACAGGATCTGGCTGTAAAGTGAAATTACTCTCAGAGGAGATAACTCTTGACTAGTGTCTTTTACACCTCTACTTCAAGTGTTCTTAAATAGTTCAGTCATATAATTGGCTGACTATGTGATAAGAAACAGAACTATTTTTTGTAGCCCTGGAACCAACAGATCGATTCCAATTAATTTAACACTCCACCTTCCCGTTATGGGCAAAAAGTGATCTTATGAGGTCGTAAAAGCAAAAAAAGCTATAGACTTTAGGGGTAAGTATTCGATTCACCAGAGATTGAAGTAGAAAATACCATTGTGGAACGAGTTTATTATCACTTTCATTACTTGAGATGTGATGTTGGATTTGACTCTTGATTTGGAAGTATACTACAATGACAGCTGAAATGTTTTTTTAAGGATTTATGGGACCACAAGCAGAATTTTGGGAAGTTTATAAAAAAATATTGTGAACGTTCTTGAGAGCACTTGGAAAGGATCTCACTCAAAGAATACCTCTTGAAATTCAATGCTATGTTCCAAAAGAAAAGAGGCAGACCTAAGACGATATATATCTGTAAATATAGTGTGTGAGTTCGGCAAAGGCATATATACGCCTAGCTTTGTTTAGAAGAAGAGGAAGAATTTTTTTTTTCTTAATACATGTTAAGCTCAAAGACCAAATACCTCGGCGATAATCTCGACAACGCGCTGTGGTCTTTCAAGGTTCATCCACAATGCAAAATTCGCGTCTGAGCACATAAAAAAAATCAAATTAACGCGTTCAGCAAACTAAAACGAGCCACAAATCTTCTAATCCGAATTGTGGTTCTCTAAATATTAGATTACGACGCGTACTTGTAAAGAAAAACTGTCATAAAGCGTACTAAACTATAACTGATGGAGCCATGATGCGTTAAAATAAATAAAATAAAAAAATTTTACTTGCCACTTACTTTTTTGTGTCTTATGCTAAGACATGTTGTTCATAGAATAGTGAAAAGTTCATCCGCCTTAAAGTAACGGATTTTATACGTAATTACCCTTGCAGTGATATCCTTAACTTAAACCTTACAACTTAAAATTTTTACTTTTCAAAGAAAAAAAATATGAATTAAAACTCTACCTCTCTTCTATCTCATTTTTTAGATAATTTATTTGACTGAGAATCAGAGAAGCAACAGAACTACTTTTCATAACTCTGTAGGTCAAAAAGAATCAGTTTAACTTACCATATTTATGTGAGGAGCTTAATTGTACAAAAAATACTCTAATATTTCACTAACCAAATTCAGGTAAAAAAATTAATGTCGACTGATTCTATACATGAGAAAAATATAAAATTGTATATTGAAGTATTTGATTTAATTCAACATTAAGCGTTCCATAAAGAAATTTGAATATTCTATTTCATTTTTGGACGATTTGCAAGATGAAGAGGTTAAGGAAATTGGAAAATTTATAACGAAATACAGAATGGTACTTTCGCAAATATTCAAAAAAAAAAGTTATTATTATTTACAAAAAAACGCAACCAAACACAACCTCCAGTAACATACTAAAACCAAATAATAATCGGATCATTATATTAAGAAATCACCTGACGTATTTAATACGTTACATAATCGACCTTAAAAAACATATCCAAAAATAGTTAAAAATCTGAATTAATTTCTAAAAATTAAATTGACAAGATTTATGTAACAAACATCAAATCAAACAAAAAATGCAACAGAAATAACGATCTCGTTCACATAGTAACAATAATCATCATTGTAACGATAAACACAAAAGGATGATGACGTAAGTGATTATTTTTATTATAACTAGAAAACAATAATAATTGCAATAACGAACATCTAAAGGTATACGTATTGAAAAATAAGACAATAGAGAAAATAAATCCATTGGGAAACAAACTGTATTTATAAGAAGAAACATAAACCTTGCATACAATTAAATCAATATTATAACATGGATATAATAGTAGATATACTACAATAATGTATTGCAAATATTTCAAATTAAAAAAAATCTTTAGTGTGAAACTGTAGTAACAGTTTTAAGTGTACCACTGTATTATGTTGCCTGTAAACTACAGTTTATTAATACAATCACACCTTAGTAGTAGAGTCGAAGTCGAGTCACACCTTAATAGTAGAGACAAAGATATTATAAGGAAATATAGCAACTTAAAAAACTAAGCAAGAAAATCTCAAAAACCATCACTGAGCTCTTAATTAGAAAAAACTTCGAGGGTGTATGGGGGGGGCTAGACTTTCTGCCCTGAAATATTGCTGGCCCTCCTTTCCTCCAAAAATTTACAATGTGCCCCTTGAGTAAAAAAGATTGGAGACCCCTGTTCTACAGACTGGAAACTTAACAGTTAGGCCTATAATAAAAAGATACGTAAAAAAACCTGGTGTGAAACACTCACACAACTTTCTTTTGCCAATGCAAATAATTAATAATGTAACGTAACATTACTAATAAAACATTAGAAATAAACAAAAAAACTATCCTCAAAAAACATTACCTTATTATAATCATGAGTGAAAGACGCAAAATCGAAATTCACTCTTTCACGCTAAACTAGGCTCTGTAGAGTAGATAAAAGTGCTTTAAATAAAAATTGTAGATCTTTTAATTTTCTTATAAATTTGATATATATAGTACTACACTTTAGTCGTAAAATCGTATTTTAATATTTAAAAAAAAATTGATTTTTTTTACACCTTTTCGTGAAAAAAATCGCTAATTACCGCTTCACTAAGCGTTATACAAAAAAAAATTTGTAATAAAAGTTCTAGGATTTTTAATTGCCTACAAACTTTATTATAGATATTTTCCGCTAAACTGCATATTAAGGCCGCAATCTAAAAAAAAAAAAATTACGAGAAAACAGCCTCCCCAAGAGTTTCAGCAAATATGGCGCCTACTCTATCCTGTAAAGCATAAAAAATTTAGTAAATGAGGCGATTTTTAAAAAACATTTTGACGCCGTTTTTAAGAAAATTGTAAAAAAGTGAAAAATTACACGAATAAACTTCCGGTTGACCGATTTTGATGAAAATGTTCGTGTTGGGTCCTCTAGTAGTATCTAACTTAAGTTTCAAGTTTCAGGTTCGTACGATGTTCCGTTCTTGAGATATTCTGTTCACACACACACACAGACACACACACAATCTATCCAACAGTTAGAGAGATTTTAGTTTAAATCCGCTTTGGTCACATTAGCATAATGTGATTTCAACCGGTTGTCATCCATTCAATAAAGGTTCCCGTAAAATGTAAATATTTCTTTTCTAATCATTTATTTTTACTTTCTCTTGCCTATATAGAGGAAGGAAACTATTGTTTTCATGCCGATTTTAAGAAATCGAGTTTTCACCGGAACTACACGTTTTCAGACACCCGGAACCCCAAAAAACATGTTTTTAGCGATTGGTCTGTGTGTGTATGTTGTAACGTCCGGCTTTGCCGCCGTTACTTATTTGATTTTAAATTTTATTTTTCAGCGGTTGTTCTAATTATCTGCGTATCAGCTGATTTATTATCTACTTTTATGTTGTGTCCGAGAGCTAGCGAATTTATTGAATACTTTCCTGGTTGACGAGAGTCATGTCTCGACAGTCGAAATGTAAGGTCGTACATTATTGCTCAGTAATGTACGGGCCTATTTTTGTGCTTTATACTTTTGTTATAAAAGTTTTCTATGTATTCTGATTCTTATTTTATTTAATTTGTTTGAACAGTCTGTTTTTGCGGTTATAATTAATTAGTTTCGTATCTATTTTTAAAAGTCTTTTCGGATTGTCCAAGTTGTTTAAAAAATAAATTTTGTAATTCTTTTATGACCAATTTAAATTTTAGTAAGTTAATTGGCCGAAAACATTCCGGAACTGAGAACTCTTACGGGTATCTATTGATTTAAAGTGTTTGTGCGTGTTATTTAAACTAGAACTATGTTTTTTTTGTATTGAACTTTGTTACGATTATCTGGGTTCGATTCCCCGTGCATAACCTTAAGGATTAAAATAGAAATGAGATAGTTCATCATCAAATAAAACAAAACAAGTAAAAATGCAACCGCTACTGAGTCCATCTATTTACAATAAGTGGAAGGAGGTATTTGTTTAATAAACTGAAAAGAATGGTATGTAATTATTTATTTAATTATACTTCTGAATCAACCTTATTGCGTGGATTTTCATTTACTGCTGCCAACATGTTCTGGCCGTTCAATTGATGGTTTGGACAGATGGATCTCTTATGGTCAAGAATGTTCTTGAGTAAATTGTTAACTATTTTATTTTATCTGTTTCGAGTTTTTTAAAAAAAAACAGCAGAGTAGCCTTTGCATTAAAATAACTAAAGAAGTTTTTATAAAATTTTCATCCTGTATTCTATATTTTTATAAACTTTTTTTGTAACTTAAATACCATTACAAAACTTTTGTATTTGTCTTGCCAGTATTGCTGGATGTTTCTCAGTTATACTTATAATATAAAATGGAAAATGGCCAATCTTTCTTATATTCTATTCATAATTTAACAACCATGGTTGATTTCAAATCTTATTTACAAAATAGGGCAGTTATTGTTAAAACTAAATATTTTTGGTAATAAATAATTTTATAACTTAGCTTTTGAATATTAATTAGATATTTTTATTTAATTGTGTATTATTTCGGTAACTAAGTTGAGTCATGTTTTTATAAAAGTAATTAACATTATTAATTTTTATTGTACTTGCTTCGGCAGTACATATACTATTAATTTTTATTGATTTTTACCATTATATGCTATTACTGTATTATTCTTATTTTTTCATTAAATTTAATATTTTGATTGAAGTTTTATGTGCAACCGCAACTTGAGTGTATTTATTTGTTTTATTAGCTTCCTTTACTGTTTTTTGTTAACGCCCCTACCAACCTATCGATGTAGATAGAGGGGCCGTTACAATGTATGAACAAAATATCTCAAAAACAGAACATCGTACAAACTTGAAACTTGAACCTTAAGTTAGATACTACTAGAGGACCCAACACGAACATTTTCATCAAAATCGGTCAACCAGAAGTAGTGGTTTATTCGTGTAATTTTTCACTTTTTGCGATTTTCTCAATTACCGGTCCTACGATTATTTGTAAGATCACCTTTTGTGCTAAATGTCTTATCCTCTACAAGATAGGGTAGGCGCCATGTCTGCTGAAATTCTTGGAAAGGTTGTTTTCTCGTGAAATATGATTTGTTAAGATTGCGGCTTTAATATGCATCTTTTTTACGGAGGATAGTTAACGCCCCATATTATGTAACCAATAGAACGCTACACTCAGACCTAAACGTGCCCTACATAAATGACGTTTTCTTAAAACTCTGTACAAAATTTAGGAAGAAACTCGTGAACCACCGTAACCCACTGATCTGAAATCTGGCTACGCAGACTCTCCCAAACAATCCAATAAGACGTCTAAAACGTGGATGGAGCCGGGACCTCATCTATTAACGTAGTACTGTAATTGACTATCCATTTCAATGTTATAAATGCTGCACTTGCCTATTCACGTCGGAGTTCTCTCACTGGACTGTGTCTCCACTCACGTTTGTATTGTGAAGTTCCTGGGCGTATCTCTAGATAGATCTTTGTCTTGGGACTTCTATATCAATCAAGTTTGTAGTAAAATATCATCTGGGGTATTTGCACTAAAACAAATCGCCAGATTAAATGATAAAAAATTACTAATGGCAGCTTATCATGGCCTCATTCTGTCTCATATCCGGTATGGTATTTTAGTATGGGGTAATTCTAGCATGGGTAATATGAATAGGGTTTTTAAAATTCAAAAGAAAGCTATTAGGTGTATGGTGGGAGCTAACCAGATAACCTCATCCACACCACTATTTAAGGAGTTTAAATTGCTTACAGTCCCTGTCTCTACATTTTTGAGGTGATTATGTATGTTAGGCAAAATAATTTTATGCAGAATTTCAATGTTCACAATCATAACACAAGAAACAGGAATGATTATTATGTGGCTAATCACTCCACAAAATTGTTTCAACAAAAACCTACTTATGCAGGGAGAAAATTCATAAATAAATTACCCCAATCTTTAAAGTGTTGTGAGGATTTGAATTCCTTTAAAAAATGACTTGATCGGTGAAACTTTTTATAGCGTACAAGAATTTCTTTCTTGATAGTAGTGATACATAGTGTGTTTCTTATATGTATTTCAGGTGTTACATCTGACGACATGTCCTATACTCCTCCTGGAGTCTCCAGGGCGCAAAAAAAAAAAAAAAAAAAAAATACAATGTTAATTTTTCCCAAATTTTGTGATATCACATTCACTAATTGTTTCTAACAGATTGTGAATTTTCTAAATAGAAAAAAATATGCTCTTAGCGCAAAAATGTATTCAATAAAAGTTGTTGAGAATTTAAAATTCTACAACCGTTATTTCAAACATTGTCTTGTAGATATAACAAATAGTTAAGCGGTAATTAACGATTTTCTGTTTCTTTCCCACGAAAACGTATAAAAAAATTAATTTTTTAAAGATTTCAGCCTTAGTATGCATTTTACAACAAAAAAAGTATAAAATTAAAGTTATAGAAAAGTAAAAGATCTACAATTAATATTTCGAGCATTTTTCTCTACAGAGCCTAGTTTAGCGTGAAAGTGTGATTTTCCGTATTTTTAAGCTAAACTGAGGTTGGTTTTCATTTTGCGTCTTTGACTTATGATTAAAATTAGGTTATGTTTTTTGTTTATTTCTAATTTTTTTTACTAATGTTAGGTTATATTGTCCATTATTTGCATTGGCAAGAGAAAGTTGTGTTATTGTTTCACACCAGACTCTATTGCACCTCGTAACCCATGTTGTCCGTCTGCCTTAATTTAAATTGTGCGTAACTTTTATCAAAGTCTTGCCAACGATCACGTTAAAGGTAACAATTTTAATTTTAGAAAAGTTTTAAAAATAACAGTAGTCTACAAGGAAATGAAGTGAGCCGAATAATTTTTGAATCCGTAAAATGAGAAGTTAAAAGTTTCAAAAAGAAAATGAACTGAATTTTATCACACCAAAAATATTTTATAAAAAAATTCTACCTGTAACACATTCAGTCAATTTAGATCAATACATTTTGCAAGGATTTATTCCGTTCTTGAGATATTCTGCACGCACGCACGCGCGCACACACACACACACGCGCGCGCGCGCACACACATGCACACACGCGCACACACACACACACCACCAATCGCTAAAAATATGTTTTTTTGGGTTCAGGGGGTCTGAAAACGTGTAGATCCGGTGAAAACTCGATTTCGAAAAATCGACATGAAAACAATACTTTCCTTCCTGTATATTCGTATAGGCATGAGAAAGAAAAAACAAGTTTTTTTGGGTTCAGGAAGCCTGAAACCGTGTTTATCTGGTGAAAACTCGATTTGGAAAAATCGTTAAAATAATATTTTCGTTCTCTATATATTCATTTATGGCAAGAGAAAGTAAAAAAGTAGGTAACATGAAATTTGAATTTGTTGTTACTTACCACATACTTTTTTTAAGTACTAATTCTCTTTAGTAAGATTAGTAGAAGGTAGAATTTTATGTATTATTTTTAAAGGTTTTTTTTTAACTTTCACAGTGGAAAATAAATCTACTTTGAAAGTTTTCTTTCTGACTTAATAAAAACTTTATAAATATTTATGTATTTAGAAGTTTATTCCAATGTAGATTTACCATAAGTAAATTCAAAACTAAACGTTATATACACGCGTGTGTTTTAACAGTGGTCTAAAAAACTTTAAAGTTGGATATTTTTTAACATCTTTCATAATAGGTCATAAATTATTAAAATGAACCATTCTATCAGGGTAATAGAATACAGGGTAATATCAGGGTAATAGTATTCTATTGCCCTGCCATTCTATAGTGGTTAGTAGTGGTATAGTGGTTAGAGTAATTGGATTGTAGGCCGTGTTCTCGGGTTCGATTCCCGGTCAGGTCTGGTATGTTTTCATCACTCATCTTGATCTATCATCATTCTCACTGTATGCATTAGCAGATGTTATTGCAGAACAGGCGGACGTAAAACAAAACAAAAAGACTCCATGATGTGAATTTATTCCATTTGTTGATATTGTAAAGATTTCGTCTGTTCGTTGTTTTGTGTGTGCTCGTTTAAATAAACATTCATTTAATGTACAACTTGTATTCCGACGTAAGGCGGCACCTAATTTTTTACCAAATGAGCGATTAAAAAATTATTCTTATCTTCTTTTTCTCCACCTCCTCCTCCTCCTCCTTCACCAGCACCTTCACCTCCTCCTACTACTTCATCTCATTCTTCTTCACCACCTCCTCCTTCTTCACCTCTTTTTAATTCACTTCTCCTCCCCTTCACTCCTTCACCTTCATCATTATCTCTTTAAGCTCCTTCTTATTCTACTTCTTTTCTTTCCTTTTCTTCCTCCTCCTAGCTTTTCTTTTCCTTCTGCAATTCCTTCTCCTAACCTCCTTTCTTTCTGGGTTCGAATCCCATTCAGGCATGGCATATTTTCATACGTCACAAAAAAAAATCATCCTTCATCGTCTGCATTAGTAGTAAAATTGCAGAACAGTCGGATGTTAAACAAAAAAAAACTTTTTTATTCTGGTCCTACTCTTTCTCTTCTTTCTTTCATTTTCTTCTCTTTCTTCTCGTTCTTATTCTCCTTCTCCTTCACCTCCTTATTCTTCTCCTCCTCCTCTTCTTTCTTTTTCTCGTCCTTTTCGTCGTCGTCGTCGTCCTCCTCCTTCTTATTATCTTTCTCCCCTTCACCTCCTTCCCCACCTCTTCCGTCTTTTCCTTCTTCTCCTTTTCCTACTCCAGCACCTCCTCCCACCCCTTCACTACCTCCTTTTTCTCCTCCTCCTTCTCCTCCTCCTCCTCTTCTTTCTTTTTCTCGTCCTTTTCGTCGTCGTCGTCCTCCTCCTCCTTCTTATTATCTTTCTCCCCTTCACCTCCTTCCCCACCTCTTCCGTCTTTTTCTTCTTCTCCTTTTCCTACTCCAGCACCTCCTCCCACCCCTTCACTGCCTCCTTTTTCTCCTCCTCCTTCTCCTCCTCCTCCTCTTCTTTCTTTTTCTCGTCCTTTTCGTCGTCGTCGTCCTCCTCCTCCTTCTTATTATCTTTCTCCCCTTCACCTCCTTCCCCACCTCTTCCATCTTTTTCTTCTTCTCCTTTTCCTACTCCAGCACCTCCTCCCACCCCTTCACTACCTCCTTTTCTCCTCCTCCTTCTCCTCCTCCTCCTTCTCATCCTCCTCCTCCTCCTTCTTTTTCTTCTTCTTTTTCTTCTTCTTCTCCTCCTCCTCATTCACCTGGCCGGTCGCATTGGCCGCATTGTTCGCATTGGTGACGTGCTCGTCTCTCATCATGCGGTCTAGGGTTCGAATCCCACTCAGGAACGGCATATTTTGATACGTTAAAAAAAATCATTTCATCCTTCACCGCCTGCATTAGCAGTAATTGCAGAACAGTCGGACATTAAACCAAAAAAAAAACTTGACCTCTCCTCTTCCTTCGCCTTTTTCTTTTTCTTGTTCTCCTTGTCCTTCACCTCATGACAGTTTCAACTACATGCAGAGTAAAAACTTGAAAATTGATTTTCTGTTTGATTGTTAAGGTAGGGCTGTGTTATTTATGAAATAGATGGATAATACGAAAAGTGTTTGTAATTTTTCAGATTACAGCCTCAGGAAAAGGCGACCAATCACGTTGCAGATAATGCCCAGGCTCTCGTTGCCTGGGCGCAGCACTTCAGCACCTGCCTCAACAGACACAGATTGGCCCCACTTCACACGGTAACTGACTGCTTTTTTTATTTTATACTATAATTTAAAATTTTTATAGATATTACTTTCTCTTGCCTATATGAATATATAGGAAGGAAAGTATTGTTTTCATGTCGATCACAACAAATCGAGTTTTCACCGGATCTATACTTCAGACCCCCTGAACCCAAAAAACATGTTTTTAGCAATTGGTCTGTGTGTGTGTGAACAGAATATCTCAAGAACGGAACATCGTACGAACTTGAAACTTGAAACCTAAGTTACATAACACTAATGGACCCGACACGAACATTTTCATCAAAATCGGTCAACCGGAAGTAGTACCTAGTTTATTCGTATCATTTTTCACTTTTTTGCGATTTTCTCAGAAACGGGTCCTACGATTTTTATTTAAAATCGCCTGGTTTATTCAATTTTTTATTCTCTACAAGATAGGGTAGGCGCCATGTTTGCTGAAATTCTTGGTGAGGGTGTTTTCTCATAAAAACGTTGTTCTTTTAAGATTACGGCTTTAATATGCATTTTAGCGCAACAATTTATATAATAAAAAATTAAGAGAATTTAAAATTCTACAACTTTTATTTCAAACAATTTTTTGTTTAACGCTTAGTTTAGCGGTAATTTTCGATTTTCTGTTTTTTTTCTCACGAAAATGTGTGAAAAATCGATTTTTTTAACATTTCGGCCTTAGTATGCATTTTACGACAAAAGTGTATACACTCCTTCTCTATCCCTACAACGCTCCATGCGAATTTTCCATTGTTGGAAATAGTGCTGGAAGTCATCTGCTGTCAGCTCCTTCAGGACACGTGTTGCTTTCTCTTTTACAGCTTCCACAGACTCAATCTTGTCCCTTTTAATGCAGATTTCACCTTAGGGTACAGGTAGAAGTCACACGGTGCAAGATCTGCTGAATAAGGTGGATGTTCTTACACTGAGATGCTGTACTTGGCTAGGAACCTCTTGACAGATATTGCGGAATGAGCTGGCGCATTGTCTTGGTGGAGAACCCATTATTTGTTCTTCCACATTTCGGGGCGTTTTTTCCTTACTCCTTGGCGTAGTTTAGAAAGTACCTCAATGTAGTAATATTGATTAATTGCTTGACCTTCAGGAACCCAGTGAAGGTACACAATCCCTTGGATATAAAAAAAAAACAATCATCATTGCTTTAAATTTTGACCTGCTCATTCGAGCATTTCTGGCTCTCGGTGAAGTTTGGCTTTTCCAGTCCATGGATTGGCGCTTCGTTTCCGGATCGTAAGTTAAAAACCACGTTTCGTGACATGTTCTTATCTTGTACCTGTTCCTTAAGGTGAAATATGCATTAAAAAGGAAAAGATTTGAGTCTGTAGAAGCTGTAAAAGAGAAAGCGGCACGTGTCCTGAAGGAGCTGACAGCAGATGACTTCCAGCACTGTTTCCAACAATGGAAAATTCGCGTGGAGCGTTGTGGGGCTGGAGAAGGAGTGTATATTGTTGGTGGCAATAACTGATTATGTATAAAATAAAAATAAAATTTTTTACAACGTCAGTCTCGTTATTTAATAGCCACAGCTCGTATTCAAATTGGGCAAGAGAAGTAAAAGTAAAAATAAGATTCTAAAGGAAAACCCTTGTTTTGCTTTTTTGTAAGAATTCGGAAGAAATTTTGAAATAAAGTTCGATTGTTTTAACATTTTAAGACCTTATGAAATGTAGTATCAAGTTAGAAGGAAACTTACTCATATTTTGACACCTTATTGCAAAGTTGTAACATACTACCTTAGCTAAATTTTCAAAATGTCGGATGCCGTATGGAAGAGTTATTGTATCACATTCGTCTTATCTGAAGTTCGTTGACTATGAGATGCACCCAAAATATTTTGACTGTAGAAAGAGGAAACAGGTTAGAGGGAAAAGAGAAGGAGGTAGACCGGTGATAAGATATTATTTGAAAAGGTAGGGAATTGCATATGTAGGGTAACGGATACGATAAGGTAGGCCCGACAGAAAAGGGGAATTTTTATCTTCATATAGTTTGAATCAATTATGTAAAAAAACTGTTGATTTCTTAAATGACAAAAGGAATTGTTATTTTCTCCCAAGCTTAAATATATTAAAGAGTAAAAAGTATTGAAAGTAAAATTATGGAAAATATTGAATTCGTGAAAAATCGATACTGAATTTAAAATTATTTTTGCTTACCATGGCCTTATTAAGCTGAATAAATTGAAAGCTGCCCATAACAGACAGGTGGAGTGTCAAATTATTTACACCCAATCTGTTAGTTGCAGGGCTAAAATAAAATAGTTCTGTTTCTTATCGCATGGTCAGCCAATTAAATGACTGAATCATTTAAGAACAGAAGAGGTAGAGGTGTAAAAGACACTAATCAGAGTTATCTCCTCTGAAAGTAATGAATTTCATTATACAGCCAGACCCTGTGATGAATGAAGTGAAGGTGTCATTTGCAGAGTGGAAAATTTGTGCTCTTTTCAGAGGGCCCGGCATGCTGATAAGCGTACTTTTCCATTCAGTGAGGAAGGCAGTGTTAAACCACCTCACTCCTCGTTTTACTTAGTAAAGCCTCTAGAGGTCCAAACCAGCTTTTCGGCTGATGACCTGAACATCAACAAATTGAAAGGTGGTTTTTGGAAGATATTCGTAGGCTATATTTGGAAGGTTAATGTTAAACTCTAATGTGACCGGCAGTTTGAAAAAAATCAATGTTTTGTTTTTTACTTTTCTATTACCCTATATGGATAAGGAAGGAGGTATAGTTTTCATGCCGATTTTTAAATATCTAGTTTCCACCGGATCTACACGTTTTCAGACACCCTCAACCCAAAATAACATGTTTTTAGCGATTGGTCTGTGTGTGTATAAACAAAATATTTCAAGAATGGAACATTGGACGAAGTTAAAATTCAAAACTGAAATTAGATACCACTAGAGGACCCGAAACGAACATTTTCATCAAAATCGGTCAACCGGAAGTAGTAGTTTACTTGTGTATATAATATATTATATATATTATATACACTATATTTAGTTATTATACAATACAATACACACGACTGAAGTGTATATAATTAAATTTATAGAAAATTAAAAGATCTACAACTTTTATTTAAAGCATTTTTCTTGACAGAGCCTAGTTTAGAGAGAAAGAGTGATTTTCCGTATTTCTAAGCCAAACTGAGGTTGATTTTCATTTTGCGTCTTTCACTCATGATTAAAATTAGGTTATGTTTATTGAGGTTAGTTTTTTGTTTATTTCTTATGTTTTATTACTAATGTTAGGTTTATTGTTAATTATTTGCACTGGCAAGAGAAAGTTGTGTGAGTGTTTCACACCAGATTTTTAAAATTAATATTGCATTATTAACTAAATGTATTTTTAGGGACCATGTGTCTCACGGCTGGAGACACTTTTTAAAAAGGCTTACTTTCGCTGTCCCGTTCTTCAACATTTTCTATCCGATACAATACACAATTTCTTACAATGTGTCCTTCTGCCAAACCCGGAAGTCAGAAACTAAAAAAGGTAGCAACAAAAGATTTTTGGATTCGTAATCTATACAAAAAGTAAGTGGGCTTGGATTGGGGTTAATTACGAATTTTGACCGGAAGCGGCCGAAACCGGAAATCAAAAAATAAAAGTTAGAATTTACAAAATATACTAACAAACGGTTTTCGGTTTGTAAGCTACACAAAAAGTTAGTGAGTTACATTGAGTTTGAAGTTCTGTTTCTGACGGAAATTTTCCCAAAACCGGAAGGCAAGAAATTAAAGTCGGAATTTTGAAACAATAAAAGGTGTAATTTGATTCCTGTTAAAGAGTAGATAGAAAAATCACTCATTTTTTTTTTTTTTTTTGGTTTAACGTCCGACTGTTCTGCAATTACTGCTAATGCAGACGGTGACAGATGAAATGATTTTTTTGTAACGTATGAAAATATGCCGTGCCTGAATGGGATTCGAATCCAAGACCGCATGATGAGAGGCGAGCACGTTACCAACTGCGCCAATGCGGCCGGCGATATCACTAATGGCTTTTCCCATTAGTCAAAGGTAAGCCTTTTTAATAATTGCCACCAGCCTGGAGACATGTCTCATAAAAGTAATTTTTATAGTTTTATTTTATTTTTAATCTAATACTTTGTTTCTCTTTGTTTTCAGGTAAGTCCCCTTCTGGTACTAGATTTCGTTGTGCATTTGGTATTGTTTTCATTATCACAAAAAAAAATGTCTATGAATACAGGAGCCAAGAGAAACTTATTTTATCTTCCAGATGAAATCTACAGGTAGGTGACTACATACTGACATAAATGTCCATATCAAGCAGATAGAATGTTAAATTACTTTACACTCAATCTGTTGGTTCGAAGACTACAAAAAATAGTTCTGTTTCTTATCACATAGTCAGCGAATTATATGACTGAACTATTAAAGAATAGAAGAAGTACAGGTATAAAAATTCTGATGTTGTGGAGATACAAAACAGGGTAAACTCAGCAAACAAATGTATGTATGCCTGCAACAAATTACTATCTTCAAAGTCCCTGTCCCACAAAACAAAGATTAGACTATATAAAACAATCATATGTCCAGTTCTATTATATGGCTCTGAAACGTGGAGAATGACCAAGAAGGAAGAAAAAAAAGCTGATAGTGTTTGAAAATAAAGTCCTGCGCAAGGTATATGGGCCCACATATGAACAAGGAGAATGGAGAAGAAAACACAACAAGGAAATTAGGGACCTCTACAGTTACCCAGACATTGTAAGCGAAATAAAATGTAGGAGAATGCGATGGGCTGGGCACGTGCTAAGAAGAGGAGAAGAGTCCAACCTGAAGAAAATATTAGACCCCAACCCCACAGGAAGGCGCCCCCGGGGAAGAACTAGACAAAGATGGTGGAGGCAGGTTAAGACCGACATGGAGAGACTTGGAGCTACAGAAAGAGATGCTGAAGATCGAGCGACATGGAGGCTTGTTGTTGGTGCGGCTAAATATCAACTCCGATATAGATGGCCATGGGAGTAAGTAAGTAAGTAAGTAAGTATAGATAGTGAAGTCACGAGATTTCCTTTTGCGTATGGATGGGCTGTGAAGAAGGTAAGTGAAAATTTGACAGTGCTGCCAACCTCAACAGTGAGACACTACCCGTAAATTTCACTAACGTGCAGTTTCTACATACATTTTGTAAGCTGTGGTTTATTTTGAGAAAATGTTTTCTTCATAAACCTTATAAGAAATAAATGTGACCTGTAATATTCCCTATAGCTTAATTACATGACTAGAAAATGTTTTTTTTACTGTAATTACCAGCTACCTTATTCCATTGGAACAAAATTTTCTACGAATGAATCGCCTTCTTTACCATCCCTGTAACCGGCGTCTCCACTATCAGTCTCACTAGTATCTACCTAACCGTTTCCTTTTTTTTACCAGGTGTGTCAACAAAACTGTTGAAGAATGGCTTCTTCACGTCTTCCTTTTTTACTTTCTCTTGCCTGTATGAATATATAGGAAGGAAAGTATTGTTTTCATGTCGATTTTAAGAAATCGAGTTTTCACCGGATCTACACGTTTTCAGACCCCCTGAACCAAACATGTTTTCAGCGATTGGTCTCTCTGTGTGTGTGTGTGTGTGTGTGTGTGTATGTGTGTGTGTGTGTGTGTGCGCGCGCGCGCGCGCGCGTGTGTGTGTGTGTGAACAGAATATATCGTCAACGGAACATTGTACGAACTTGAAACTTGAAACTTAAGTTACATACCACTACCGGACCCGACACGAACATTTTCATCAAAATCGGTCAACCGGAAGTAGTAGTTTATTCGTGTAATTTTTCACTTTTTTGTGATTTTCTCAAAATCTGGTCCTACGTTTTTTTTAAAATCGCCTGGTTTACTACATTTTTTATGCTCTACAAGATAGGGTAGGCGCCAAGTTTGCTGAAATTCTTGGTGAGGCTGTTTTCACGTAAAAACGTTGTTTTTTTAAGATTACGGCTTTAATATGCATTTTAGCGCAAAAGTTTGTATAACAAAAGTTGTAGAGAATTTAACATTCTACAACTTTTATTTTAAACATTTTTTTTATAACGCTTAGTTTAGCAGTAATTAGCGATTTTCTGATTTTTTCTCACGAAAACGTGTGAAAAATCAATTTTTTTAAGATTTCGGCTTTAGTACGCATTTTACGACAAAAGTGTATATAATAAAATTTATAGGAAATTAAAAGATCTACAACTTTTATTTAGAGAATTTTTCGCTACAGAGCCTAGTTTGGCGTGAAAGTGTGATTTTCCGTTTTTTTAAGCCAAACTGAGTACGATTTCCATTTGCGTAATTCACTAATGATTAAAATAAGGTTATGTTTTTGAGGTTAGTGTTTTGTTACTAATTAGTGTTTATTACTAATGTTAGGTTTATTGTTAATTATTTGCATTGGCAAGAGAAAGTTGTGTGAGTGTTTCACACCAGATTTTTATTTTTTGGATTGTGGAAAGAGAAACGTCACAGTAGTTAGCCACTCGCCCATGGATTTTGTTAAGAAGCAGGGAAAAGCATTTTTGTTAAGTTTCAACTTCACATCATTTTATTACACTGCATATTAGATTTCGTTCAGCACTGTGCCCACTGTCTGCCCACGTTTTCGAGATACCGACATTTTTGTATACGGTAACAAACGGTTATATTCGTACAGTTAACCTACAAAAGGTTCCGCGATATACTGTATATGCTCTGGGTATAGTATAAGTTGTTGTGTTTGTTGTACTGAAATTAAATTAGTCGTGCATGCGTACTCATGGTTTTTTCCCTTTTACCACTCGTTGCAAACAAGTCCAAACTCGTGACTCAAGTAATTGTAACAGTTATCTCCTCTGAAAGTAATGAATCTCATTATGTAGATAGATCCATGGTGAATGAAATGAAGGTGTCATTTGCAGGATGGAAAGTAGATGGTTTTTAGAGGCCCTGGCATGCTGATAAGGATACTTTTCCACTTGATGAGTAAGGTAATGGTAAACCACCTCACACTTCCTTTTGCTTAGTTAACCCTCTAGAACAGAGGTTCCCAAACTGTGTGCCGCGAGACCGGCCAAGTGAGCCGCGGAACTCAAGGAAAATAAATTAAATTAAATTTAAACGGTCCAACAAAATAATGCCTAGCCGATGACTATAAGTAAGTATGTATAAGTATGATATAAGTACGTTTATATCAAGTACTTAACTTTAATCAATGGCATAAAGTAATAGGTGTGCCGGGGCTATTGGCTGTTTTTTTTTGTAGTGTGCTGCGAGAAAAAAATGTTTGGGAAACACTGCTCTAGAGGTTCAAACCAGCCTTTCGGATGAAAACCGAAACAACACACGGACACTTACTTTTTACTTTCTCTTGAAAGTATAGGGGAGGAAAATACCTACGGTTTTCGTGTCGAGTTATTGAAATCGAGGTTCATCGGTTATACAGGCCACTATTTAAGGAGCTTAAATTGCTCACAGTTCCCTCCCTCTACATTTTTGAGGTGATTATGTATGTTAGGCAAAATAATTTTATGAAGAATTTCAATGTTCACAATCATAACACGAGAAACAGAAATGATTATTATGTGGCTAATCACTCCACAAAATTGTTTGAACAAAAACCTACTTATGCACGAAGAAAATTCATGAATAATTTACCCCAATTTTTAAAATGTTTTGAGGATTTGAATTCCTTTAAAAAAATCTGAAAAATTACTTGATCGGTGAAACTTTTTATAGCGTACAAGTATTTCTTTCTTGATAGTAGTGATACATTGTGTGATTCTTATATGTATTTCAGGTGTTATATCTGACGACATGTCCTATACTCCTCCTGGAGTCTCCAGGGCGCAAAAAAATACACGTTTAAAGGCCCCCTGAACAGAAACATGTTCCATTGATTGGTCTGTGTGTTTTAACAAAATATCTCAAGAACGGAAAATATATACTGAAACGTGGGAGTCAAGTTAGATAGGCTACTAGTCAACTACGAGACCTGACACGAATATTTTCAGTAAAATCGGTCAACCGGAAATACCTAATAATACATTAGTGCAATTTTCCTTTTTTTCCGATTTATTCAAAAACGGCTCCTACGATTTTTTTTTATATCGCCTCATTTTCGTACTACATTTTTTATGCTCTACAAGATAGAATGAGGACATGTCTGCTGAAATTTTTAAGGCGGCTCTAATGAAGTAGAATTTTTTTTTAAGATTACGGCCTTAATATGTAAAATTATATTAATTATATAATTTAATAAAGCAGGGCAAAAGTATTAATTAATTAATTGTAAAATATTTAAAAACCTACAAATTTTTATTTCTAATAGTTTTACTTTCTCTTGTTTATCTGAATTAAATAGGAAGAAAAGTATTGTTTTCATGTAGATTTTTAGAAATCGAGTTCTCACCGGATATCTACGTTTTCAGACCCACTGAACCCAAAAAACCATGTTTATTGCGATTGGTTTTTGTGTTAACTAAATATCTCAGGCACGGGATATCGTACGAAGTTGAAACATTAAACTTAAGTTAGATACTACGCAAGGACCCGACACGAACAATTTCATCAAAATCGGTCAACCGAAAGTAGTAGTTTATTCGTGCAATTTTTCACTTTTTTGCGATTTTCTCAAAAACGGGTCATACGATTTTTTTTAAAAATCGCCTTATTTACTACATTTTTTATGCTCTACAAGATAGGGTAGGCTTTATGTCTAATGAAATTCTTGGAAAGGCTGTTTTCTCGTAAAACAATTGCTTTTAAGATTGTGGCTTTAATAGCCTATGTACTTTAGCGCAAAAATGTATATAACAAAAAATGTAGAGAATTTAAAATCCCACAACTTTAAATCAAACATTTTTTTTTTATATAACTAAGTTTTTCGGTAATTAGCGATTTTCTGTTTTTCTCTCGCGAAAACGTGTAAATAATCGATGTTTTCAAGATTTCAGCCTTAGTATGCATTTTACGACAAAAGTGTTTATAATAAAATTTATAGAAAATTAGAAGATCTACAACTTTTATTTGAGCATTTTTCTCTACAGAGCATAGTTTAGCATGAAAGAGTGATTTTCCGTATTTTAAAGCTAAACTGAGGTTGATTTTCATTTTGCGTTTTTCACTCATTATTCAAATTAGTTTATGTTATTAAAGTTAGCTTTTTTGTTTATTTCTAATGTTTATTTACTAATGTTAGACTATATTGTTAATTATTTGCATTGGCAAAAGAAATTTGTGTGAGTGTTTCACGCAAAATGGTTTTCTACAGACCGTGAATTAGTGATTTCTCGTATTTTTAAGTCGAGGAAAGAGGTTGATTTACATTTGGCGTCTTTCACTCATGATTAAAATTACGTTACGTTTGTCATTTAACATGGTTTACAATGATTTTTTTTATTCCTAATGTGTGTACGTTGCAATCTGTTCTATTTAAAACAATAAGCAACCCGATGACTCAATGAGATGAGGATGATGTGTATGACGTGTAAACGAGGTGTAGTCTTGTACAGACCCAGGCCGACCATTTCTGAGAGAGTATAGTTAATTAAACCCCAACCATCAAAGTACACCGGTAACCACTGTCCAGTATTCAAATCCGTATAAATGTAACTACCTTTACTAGGATTTGAACCAGGAACCTTCGTCTCCGAATTACAATGATTTAACATGGGATATTTATGTTTTATTATTTACAGTGGCGAGAGAAAGTCTTGTGAGTGTTTACCACTATTTTTTTTTAATTTTCCGGTCGGTCAGAAAGCAATCATCTGAATAGATAGGTGGCTATACTAATATTGATTACCAGTAAATAATATAATTCTTAATAATTATTTTCTTTGAACTCCGTTCATAAAATATTACTCTGTAGTAGATTGCAAAAGGGTAGGTTTTCATCGGGATTCTTTTTTAAAGAAAATTGAAAAATATTTTATGGTTTCTTTAATCTAATTACTTTTTAGCTCACTTTTTCTTTAATTTTTCTTGTAAAACACCTCGTTAACTTTTTTTATGTGTTATTAAACCCAATAAAAATCTCCCCCCTCGCTCTTTCTTTCTCTCTTTCTCACCCTCATCTTTCTCTCCCATCCTCACTCTCTCACTCTCTCTGACCCCATTTATTTATCTCTTTTCATAATTTATATAAAATGAAGAGAAGTCTTAATTTATAATATATACGACAATTTTATTAACCAATAAGTACACAATTTTTTACTCTCTCTTGCCTATATGAAAATATAGGAAGGAAATTATTGTTTTCATGTCGATTTGAAGAAATCCAGTTTTCACCGGATCTACACGTTTTCAGACCCCTTGAACCCCAAAAAAAAGTTTTTAGCAATAGGTGTGTGTGTGTGTGTGTGTGTGTGTGTGTGCGCGCGCGCGTGCGTGTGCGTGCGTGCGCGCGCGCGTGCGTGCGTGTGCGTGAACAGAATATCTTAAGAACGAAACATCGTACGAACTTGAAATTTGAAACTTAAGTTAGATACCAATACAGGACCCGACACGAACATTTTCATCAAAATCGGTCAACCGGAAGTAGTAGTTTATTAGTGTCATTTTTCACTTTTTTGCGATTTTTTCAAGACAGCTGCTACGATTTTTTTTAAAGTCGCCTGATTTGCTACATTTTTTATGCTCTACAACATAGGATAGGCGCCATGCCTGCTGAAATTCTAGGAGAGGCTGTTTTCACGTAAAAAAATTGTTTTTTTAAGATTACGGCTTTAATATGCACTTAAGCGCAAAAATTTATATGGTAAAAAATGTAGAGAATTTAAAATCCCACAACTTTTACTTCAAATTTTTTTTTGTATAATAATTAGTTTATCGGTAATTAGCGATTTTCTGATTTTTTTCTCGGGAAATGGTGTAAAAAATCGAGTTTTTTTAAAGATACCAGCCTTATTATGCATTTTACGACAAAGTATAATTGAATTTATAGAAAATTAAAAGATCTACAACTGTTACTTTTAGCATTTTTCTCTACAGAGCCTAGATTAGCGGGAAAGAGTGATTATCCGTATTTTTAAGCCAAACTGAGGTTGATTTTCATTTTACGTCTTTCACTTATGACTAAAATTAGGTTATTTTTATTGAAAATTAGTTTTTGTTTATTGCTAATGTTAGGTTTGTTTTTAATTGTTTGCATTGGCAAGAGAAAGTTGTGTGAGTTTTTCCCACTAATTTTTTTGTAAAAAAAAATTATAAATTAAAAATTCAATATTTTTCAAAACGGCGGATTCAATCAATAGAACTAGACGACTAGCATACTCCATAAATATTTCAGCCTTGTACATTTTGTGGAAGCTGAGAAAAAGGTAAATAGAATTCTAAATATGTCGTTTTCAGATATTCGCGTTTAAAGTTTTGTTTGTTTAGGTCATCAGCCGAAAGGCTGGTTAGAACCTGTAGAGGTTTTACTAAGTAAAACGAAGAGTGAGGTGGTTTACCATTGCCTTCCTCACCGAGTAGAAAAGTATGCTTATCAGCATGTCGAGTTCTCTGAAAAGCAAATTTTCCACTCTGCAAATGACACCTTCACTTCATTCACCACAGGGTCTGGCTGTATAATGAAATTCATTACTTTCAGAGGAGATATCTCTGATTAGTATCTTTTACACCTCTACCTCTTCTGTTCTTAAATGATTCAGTCATTAATTGGCTGACCATGTGATAAGAAACAGAACTATTTATTTTAGCCCTGCAATGAACAGATTGAATGCAAATAATTTGACACTGCACCTGTCTGTTATGGCGCAGTTTAAAGTTTGAGAAACAAAGACACGAGTGTAAACAAAGACAGGCCACAACAAAAATGGTGCAGGATATAAACTTTTAGGTTGTAATGCCAACCTATGAATAAATAAAAGAGAGACGGCATTGTGAAAAAATAGTACCGGGTGATTTTTTTAGTCCTGTTACCCAATTGTTAATGTCTGGTATTTTTTTTCTAAGAAAGGGATATTTTGTTTTGTGACACAAAGTTGGTAGCCCTACTCAACCGGTATATATACGACAGTTTGAGTTGATTCTCTTTGAGTTGCGTAAATTTTGTGCTGTTTCCAGTTGTGTTACGAACAGAATGTCTTTTACCCTAGAACAACGGGTGTTCATTCTTGAACAATATTTTGCTACAAAATCGTATGCGAGTGTAAAAGAATCATTTCAAATTAAATTTTTTGGTGTTCCTCCACTCTTTTCTTGTCAATTTCTAGGCTAACTAACTCATTTTTAGAGGCAGGTATTGTTTGCAGCAGAAAACGTAGTGGTCGACCAACTCTCTTGACAGATGACGTTAAGAGAATGTGAAAACAAGATTGCTCAATTCTCCATGGAAAAGTTTACAAAAACTTTCCTCGCATGTTGATTTGTCATGTTCGAGTGCTCAAAAAGCTGCTAAAAAATTGAAATTGTATCCGTATCACATACGATTAGTTCTAGAGCTTCAGCCTCCAGATTTAAACAAGAGATTGTTTTAGGATAAAAGATATTCTGTTCGTAGCACGTCAGGAAATGGCACAAAATTTTACACAGCTCAAGGAGAATCAACTCACACTGCCATATCCATACTGGTTGAGTAGGGCTACCAACTTAGTGTCACAAAACAAAATTTATTTTTTTTAGAAAAATATTACCAGACATTAACAATTGGGTAACAGGACTAAAAAATCACTCTGTATAATAAATCACAGTAAAATATTAATCGAAAGAGAATATTATAATGTAAAAATTCGTGACGGCAAAATCAGCCTTAATATAAAAATCATAAAAAAATTAATAATAAAATATTTTCTAGCTGGCATAGCAACATGATTCTAACAGCATTTTAAAGCGCACATTTCAAACAACAAATTTAACGAATAATCGATAATTTTATTATTTTTTCATTCCACACTACTCTTAAGTAGTTATTTTCTACTCAGTAGGAATATTACAAAACAATGGGAACCACTGCTCAGTACAAAAGAGCGCGGAGTGTCTTAACAGGTAAGACCCCCGAAGCGTTTTAGGAAATATGTTTATATAAATATTTTCTTTCTTTTGGCTTGTAGAGTGAGCTCAGAATGCAACGGAAAACTTCGTGAATCATCATGTATATTCATAATAGGGCAAGAGAAAGCAAAACATCTGGTGTGAAACACTCACACGACTTTCTCTTGCCAATGCAAATAATTAACAATGTAACCTAAAATTAGTAATAAAACAGTAGAAATAAACACAAAAAACCAACCTTAAAATACGTAACCTTTATTTTAATCATGAGTAAAAGACCCAAAAAGAAAATCAACAACTCTTTGGGTTAAAAATACGGAAAATCACTCTTTCACGCCAAACTAGGCTCTGTAGAGAAACATGTTTTAATAAAAGTTTTATATCTTTTAATTTTCTATAAATTTGATTTTACACATTTGTCGTAAAATGCATACTAAGGCTGAAATCTTAAAAAATCGATTTTTCACACGTTTTCGTGAGAAAAAAAAACAAAAAATCGCTAATTACCGCTAAACTAAGCGTTATACAAAAAAATGTTAGAAATAAAAATTGTAGGATTATAAATTTTCTACAGCTTTTATTATATAAATTTTTGCGCTAAAATGCATACTGAAACCGCAATCTTAAAAAAAACTATTTTTGTACGTGAAAACAACCTCTCCGAGAATTTCAGCAGACATGGCGCCTACTCTATCATGTAGAGCATAAATAATTTAGAAAACCAGGCGATTTTTAAAAAAATCGTAGGAGCTGTTTTTGAGAAAATTGCAAAAGTGAAAAATGACACGATAAACTACTACTTCCGGTTAACCGATTTTGATGAAAATGTTTGTGTCAGGTCCTCTAGTGGTATCTAACTTAAGTTTCAGGTTTCAAGTTCGTACGATGTTCCGTTCTTGTGATACACATACACATACAGACACCCACACCCACACACACACACACGCACGCACGCACGCACGCACGCACACACACACGCACGTACGCACGCACGCACGCACGCGCACACACACACACACACACACACACACACATACACACACACACGCACACACACAAACAAACCAATCGCTAAATTTTCGGGATTTTTGGGTTCAGGGGGTCTGTTTACGTGTAGATCCGGTGAAGAGTGGATTTGTTAAAATCGACTGAAAACAATACTTTCCTTCCAATAATTTATATTCATAAAATAGGCAAGAGCTAGTAAAAAGTTTTCCACGGTTCCGGGATAATGTACTTAATTTAGTTCTGTATCAACATAGTTGAGCGATTTCCCGTTAGGTAGCGTTTGCACCAGTAAAAACGTTTCTTATCAAACTCCCCCACCAGTGGAATTATTAGGTGAATAAACAGTCCTGCGTACGTTTTTGCGGAGTAACTTTGTGATAGTCCGTAGTTACACGAAACCGTTCTGTCGTTATCATGTGTCCCATGTAAACACATAAAACTCTCTCATAAGTTCGCATTACGCGTTTGCTGTTTATCTAGCATACCGGCACTGTTTAATATTCGTTTCGTGTTTATCAAAATATAAATTATACCTTAATTTAAATTCTGATAACAATTGTGTTTTTTATTTTAAACTTTCTCTATAAATAATTTAAAAAATTGTGGTTTTTAAAAAAAAAAAAAATTCATTAAGAATTTTTATTAGTGTTTTTGAGTGAAGATTAATCGTAAGAAAATATGTGTTTTGTGTTATGTGTTTTAATATTCATGTGATATCGCTTTTAAATATTCAAATAATTTATGCTATGTGTTCAGTGTTTTAAAATATAATCAGGATTACCCGAATTACTTAAGTATACAAAATTTTATTCACTTTTTTCTAAAACCAATAGAAATAAAGTTTATATTATTTTGTAGTTTTTTTTTTACTTGTACGGCCGCAGGGGACCACTTTAAGGGGGTAGTCAACCCAGAAAATGAAAATAAAAACATTTGGCTAGAATTTATTATTATTTATTTTAAATGAAAGAGTAATTTACTAGTAATGATCTACCGTTTCAACCAAGCCAAAAATTATTTACAGCCCCTAATATAAGGGTGAGGTTGGAAAAGCGGGCTTTTACGGGGAATCAAATATCTCAGGAACCAAGAAAGATATCAAGATGATTCTTATGCTTCAAAAATACAGAAAATTGCTTTCTATTATCTGGTGTATATAGTTTTTCTTACAAGAAATTTGTTGAAGAAAAAACAATTTTTCAAAAACATTTATTTTATGTATTCATAAATAATTTTTCAACTAAATCCATGTTAAGGCTTTTGTAATAATCATTCTACCGATAATAGAGCAAAAAATTATGAACATTTGAAAAAAAAACAAATATCTCCAATACAAACCAAAATATTTAATTCCCAAGAATGTACAATCATGCAAAAACCACATTTCCGGAAAACTTAAAATTAAAGAAATAATTTCACTCGCCTTGTTAGTGAGCTTTATTTTAAAAAGATTTTTTTTATAACTTTTTGTCAACGTACAAACAAAGTAAACAAATGATGTAATTCAGAAAATTTTAAACTTCAAATAAATGAAAAAAACAATTTAAATTAAAAAAATAAATCATCTTTTTGAGTTGACTACCCCCTTAAGTCCAAATCTAGCAAACTCTTTCAGTTCTTGAATTTTTTTAACCAATTTTTTAGATCTTCTTGTGCTTCTTTTTTCTGTCGCCAGTAGTTCTTCAAGGTTACAGATCTTCTAAGCCTCTCTTTGTCCGAAATCACCATTGTTTTCTGTTTCGCATTTGCTCTTTAAATTCAGTTGTTTGTTGTTTGATTTTTTCGTAGTTTCCTGACTTGGTTTTCAGATCGTTTACTTTGATATTCAATTCTTCCATATTTTGTTTTACTCCCTTTATCCAGTTTGGCGTTGTCTTCTCTTCCCAGAAAACAATCTATTAATCTTCTCAGTCTTGTTTCCACCATTCTTATTAAAATGTCCTAGGAAAGATATCCTTCTTTTCCTGATAATTCTGGTCAATGGTTCTATTGTTTCAAAGAGCTGTTAGTTTGGAACAATATAGAAGCTTCCGTTTTCACGGTACCATTTTCCGATACAATTTCTTGCTATTTGCCTCCACCTTATTGATTTTGTCTTTTTCACCTATTCTTGTTGTTGTTTAGGTTATCAGCCTGTAGGCTGGTTTGAACCCGTAGAAGTTTTACTAAGTAAAACGAGGAGTGAGGTGGTTTACCATTGCCACAACTCACTGAATGGAAAAGTATGCTTATCAGCATGCCAGGCCTTCTGAAAAGTACTTATTTTCCACTCTGTAAATGACACCTTCACTTCATTCACCACAGGGTCTGGCTGTATAGTGAAATTCATTACTTTCAGAGGAGGTAACTCTGATTAGTGTCTTTTACACTTCTGTCTCTTCTGTTGTTAAATGATTCAGTCACTTAATTGGCTGACCATGTGATGATAAGAAACATAGCTATTTTTTTTACGCCCCAATTGGAGCACTCAAGTCACTCATGGACATGCGTTCCTTGAGGAGTTAGTTGTGGCACCACACTGTTGTTTTCTTCGTTCCCACATCAATTTCATATTCCTTGACCTGGTGGCTCTCAATCTCTCTGCTACAGCTGCATTCGGCCGTCTTCTCTCTCTGAAAGGCAGTTGGGTTATCCTCTTTTCCTTTAGGATGGTCTTCTCTTCTCGTCTCTGGATCATTTCTTCATTTATATTCAAGTTCCTCATGTCTGACATGACTTCCTGTATCCATTTGTTTTGGATCTTATTCTTCATTTGGTAGTCAAGGAGCTGTTTAATAAGTCTTGAGTCAGGCAGTCTGCTAAGGTGGCCAAAGAAAGCGACTCTCCTCTTCCTCATTGTGTCCAATATCGGCTCATTTTCCTTATAAACTATATTGTTATAACATAACTATTTATTTTAGCCCTGCAACGAACAGATTGAGTGCAAATAATATAACACTCCACTTGTTTATTATGGGCAGCACCTATTCTTGTTGGACCGAATAGGGTTTCACTTGCATAAAGACTTCAGGGAGTTGAACGGTTTTGTAGTGTCTAAATTTCGTGTTTATGGACGTACACTTTTTATTGTAAATATTTCTAGTGGTTTTTGCGGATTTAATTAGTTTATTAGTTCTTTCTCTCCATTTAATCTTTCTGTACTATTATGTGTTATGGTTTCGCCCAGGTATTTAAAACTTTTGACCAATTCCACGTCTTGATTATTAATTTTGACTTTGTCTATTCAGAGGGAATCACGAAGCATTATTTTCGTTTTTTTCATAGGGTATTTTTAATCCTATTTTTTGCGTATTTCTCTAGTTTTTGTAGTTTCTCTTAATTTTGTAGTTTATTTATTATCTATTCAATTTATTTTTACTTTCTCTTGCCTATATGAATATATAGGAAGGAAAGTATTGTTTTCATGTCGATTTTTCGAAATCGAGTTTTCACCGGATCTATACGTTTTCAGACCCCCTGAACCCAAAAAACATGTTTTTAGCGATTGGTCTGTTGTGTGTGTCTGTGTGTCTGTGTGTGTGTGTGTGTGAACAGAATATCTCAAGAACGGAACATCGTACGAACTTGAAACTTGAAACTTAAGTTACATACCACTACCGGACGCGACACGAACATTTTCATCAAAATCGGTCAACCGGAAGTAGTAGTTTATTCGTATAATTTTTCAGTTTTTTGCGATTTTCTCAAAAACTGGTCCTACGATTTTTTTTAAAATCGCCTATTTTACTCAATTTTTTATTCTCTACAAGATAGGGTAGGCGCCATGTTTGCTGAAATTCTCGGTGAGGCTGTTTTCACGTAAAAACGTTGTTTTTTTTAAGATTACGGCTTTAATATAAATTTTAGCGCAAAAACTTATATAATAAAAGTTGTAGAGAATTTAAAAACCTACAACTTTTATTTCAAACATTTTTTTGTATAACGCTTAGTTTAGCGGTAATTTGCGATTTTCTGTTTTTTTCTCACGAAAACGTGAGAAAAATCGATTTTTTTAACATTTCGGCCTTAGTATGCATTTTACGACAAAAGTGTATATAATTAAATTTATAGAAAATTAAAATATCTACAACTTTTATTTAAAGCATTTTTCTCTACAGAGCCTAGTTGAGAGAGAAAGAGTGATTTTCCGTATTTCTAAGCCAAACTGAGGTTGATTTTCATTTTGGGTCTTTCACTCATGATTAAAATTAGGTTATGTTTGTTGAGGTTAGTTTTTTGTTTATTTCTTATGTTTTATTACTAATGTTAGGTTTATTGTTAATTATTTGCACTGGCAAGAGAAAGTTGTGTGAGTGTTTCACACCAGATTTTTTATTTATTGTTTGATTTTTGGATTTAAATTTAGGTAGTTGTAAGGATTGATTGAAGATTTCAGAATACTTTAGAAATTTATAAATAATTTTTGTTTTTTAATTACTTAATGTGTGTATGTTGCAATCTGTTGAATTGAGAACAATAAGCAACCCTATGTCGTAATGATATGAAGATGATGTGTGTGACGTATAAATGAGGTGTAATCTTGTACACATTCACAGAGTTTATTTGCATTGGGAAGAGAAAGTTGTGCGAGTGGTTCACACCAGATTTTTTTGTTATAACTTTTAATATTATTATGTGCGCATGTACATGCGTCATTACATGAGCGTCATATGGTCTTCCTTTTGCGGCAATACCGTAGCGAAGGCTACAGAGTAGTAAACCATATAATTTAGCATTTAAATAATAATAACAATTTTGTACCACCTTTAACTTTGATCGGTGGGAAAATATTTTATTGTGAACTAAAAATATAATTAATAAAAATTGTTGGGCGCCAGCTCTGTCAACAGAGCATGAGAAATAAATAAAAAAAAATCTGGTGTGAAACACTCACACAACGTTCTCTTGCCAATACAAATAATTAACAATAAAGCTAACATTATTAATAAAACATTAGAAATAAACAAAAAACTCACTTTAATAACATAACCTAATTTTAATCATGAGTGAAAGACGCGAAAATCGACCTCAGTTTGGCTCAAAAATACGGAAAATCACTCTTTCACGCTAAACTAGGATCTGTAGAGAAAAATGCTTTAAATATATGTTGTAGATCTTTCAATTGTCTATAAATTTGATTTTATACTCTTTTGTCATAAAATGCATTCTTAGGCTGAAATCTTTAAAACATCGATTTTTCACACATTTTCGTGAGAAAAAATAGAAAATCGCTAATTACCGCTAAACTAAGTGTTATACAAAAAAAAATGTTTAAAATAAAAGTTGTAGAATTTTAAATTCTCTACAACTTTTATTAAATAAATTTTTGCGCTATAATAGGCTACATATTAAAGCCGTATTCTTAAAAAACACTTGTTTTACGTGAAAACAGCCTCATCAAGAATTTCAGCAAACATGGCGCCTATTTATCGTGTAGAGAATAAAAAATTTAGTAAACCAGGCGATTCTAAAAAAAATCGTAGGACCAGTTTTTGAAAAAAATCGCAAAAAAATAAAAAATTACACGAATAAACTACTACTTCCGGTTGACCGATTTTGATAAAAATGTTCGTGTCGGGTCCCGTAGTGGTGTGTAACTTAAGTTTCAAGTTCGTACGATGTTTCGTTCTTGAGATATTTTGCACACACACACACACACACACACACACACACACACACATACATACATACACACACACAACACAGACACAGACCAATCGCTGAAAACATGTTTTTTGGGTTCAGGGGATCTGAAAACGTATAGATCCGGTGAAAACTCGATTTCGAAAAATTGACATGAAAACAATACTTTCCTTCCTATATATTAATATAGGCAAGAGAAAGTAAAAATGCTATACCTCCTTACTTACAGTAAAATATTTAATGAATAATTGACTACTAACTAAATCACCTAACTACTAAAAAAATTATCTTAAAACAACCCTAAACTATTTTAAAATATAGCCAAACTTTTTACTACGACGTTAATATAAAAACAAGAAATTAAAAACCCTTAATAAATTTACGAATGAATTACCTCGAATTAAATGTCTCCCCTTTCTTCTTCTTCTTCTTCTCCTTCGTTCTCCGTCACTCCTTGTTCTTTTACTAAATTCTTCACAAACTCCCAAGGGAACTTCACTTTAGTCCCAAGGGAACTGATTGGGAGTTTCCTGGGTTCGAACCAGGAAACTTCTGGTTGACAAGCCTCCCTCTCCGACCAACTGCTCAACTAACCTGGAGAGCCAACAAAAAGGAGAACTACCCCAATGATTGGCGAAATATTGGTAGGTGTAAGAAAGACCCAAAAACACAAGAGGGAGGAAATACACCCGTCTAAACAATATCAGATGGTTGACCGTTGGCTCTATTTAAAACTTATTTTCTAATTGCTATTCTAATTTAACTTACTCTAACAATGGGGGGTTCCCCTAACATTATTTAAGGGGGTCACGTATCCCTGTACTTCACAATGTTAACGTTTGTACCTTTTTCTCAGGAATTACATAAGGTAGACACTTAATTTTTTAAATTTTTTAGATCATTCTTTTGTGCACATTTTGAGCGGAAAAATTTTAAAATTGATAAAGTAAAAATTTTTTACAATTTTTTTCGAAAAGACCTTTTGGTGATAATTTAAAAATTTAATAAAAAATTTTAATTTTTTACAAATTTAAATTGTTAAACGCTCAGAATAGGCAGAAATAATGGATCTTTCAAACAAACAAAAATTCACTCAAATATCTTTAGTTAAGACAGGAAATTACACGATTTAGCAAAACGTACGAACAAAGGCTAAACGGACATCCAAATCATCTCGCTATAAACTTACTGGACAACAGTGATTATACGTTTACAAGACTTAACAGGTACAATGAGTTGAATTTAATTAACAGATTCGAACACAATTAAATTTTTATTTTAGATATGTTTATGTGTATATATGTAAATATTTTCTTCTTTATTTAAATTTTGAATCGCTTTAAAATTAATTAATTTTTTAAAATTACAAAAAAAATTATCTGTAACAATTATTATTAATGTATAATATTGTTGTAAATTTGTCTTTTCTTTGTTAACGTTATTACTTATTGTTCTTGGTTTTTTTATAACAGAACAGATTGTAATTTTGCTGATTTGATAATAAAAAAAAAATATATCTTTCGTAGGTCCTGAGAAAAAGGTAAAAATGTGGTAAAAAACCTAATTTTCGGAAACGCTCATTTTAATAAATAAACACGATCCTAGTAACACACTTTTGTTAGTAAATATTTACATTAAAACAACTGTAAAAAACGGCAAAACAACACATGTGATATGATTATTACAAATTACTACGGTACTACCAACCTTAGATTTCAAATTAAAATAGTATTAGAACAAAAATAATAATAATTTTAGAAAAATAATTTTCTGGGAACAAGTCTCGGTTCATAACTTTCTCAAGAAATAGATTCAACTTACCAGATATTCACCTCCATCTTGGACAACATGAATTGCAGCAAGTTCGTCAACTGAAGATTCTTGGTCTTCTATTTGACGATAAACTTTCCTGGAGGACTCACATCTCCAATCTCAAAAAGGAATGTCAAGCGAGAATGAATATTATTAAATCCATCTCTTCTAGTAAATGGGGCGCAGACAAAAACGTTATCTTGTTAACATACAAAGCACTAATTCGTGCAAAACTTGATTATGGATCTATCATCTGTGCTTCAGCAAGGAAACATATTTTAGACACCTTAAACTCTATTCACTCATCGAATTTACGAATGGCGCTAGGAGCTTTCATTACAAGTCCTGTTTTAAGCGTGCTAGCTGAGTCTGGAGAATACCCGTTGGAGATCAGGAGAATGAAACTTTTGTTTGCTTATGCGCTGCATGTCTCTGCTGCTCCAGACAATCCTTGTTACCAAGCTATATTTCACAACAGCTGTTCTGGTTTTTATCTGTCCAACGCATCGTGTCCATTGCCTCTTGGGGAACGTCTTAAAGTTTCTTTGTCAAAAATTTCAAGTAAGCTGCCGCCGGTCTTTTCAAGAATGCATTCTAAAATCCCTCCTTGGTTATCTGTTTCACCAAACATTAATACATCACTTTCAGCCCTCTGTAAGGCATCAACTCATCCTAATATTTTCAAAACCTACTTTAATGAACTCAGCAATAATTTTTCACAGTATAATATGATATACACTGATGGATCTAGGTCGGCAGAAGGATGTACATGTGCTGTTGTCTTTCCCTACGAGACTGTACAAGTTAAGCTTAATGATGTATGTTCGTCTTTCTTCTGCGAAGTGTATGCGATACTCTGTACTCTCGAAAAATTTAAACATTTAACTCCTTCTAAATATGTTATTTTCACCGATTCATTGTCTGGTCTGCAAGCAATAGGAAATGTCCAGTGTCATGTACCAATAATTCAAGAAATCCAAGAGCTAATTTCTGAGTTGACTGCACACAATTTTGAAATAGTGTTTACCTGGATTCCGTCTCATGTAGGGATTCCAGGCAACGAAAAAGCCGATCTTGCGGCCAAAAAAAAAAAAATGGTAAAATAAAATATATAAAATAAAAATGTAAAAATATTTTCTTGTTTTGGTGTGAGTAGTTGCACCAGCTGTAGAGGTTAATGAAAAAAATATTTATAATTATCGTAGAAATATAAATTTTTTTTTAATCCCTAATGTGTGTACGTTGCAATCTGTTCAATTCAGAATAATAAGCAACCCCATGACCCAATGAGATGAGGATGATGTGTATGACGTGTAAATGAGGTGTAGACAGTGGTTACCGGTGTACTTTGATGGTTGGGGTTCAATTAACCATACTCTTTCAGGATTGGTGGACCTGGGTCTGTACAAATATAATATTTACACCATTTTGTAGCGGAAATTTCAAACTACATTATGCAACAAAAAACAAAAAAATCTGGTGTGAAATACTCACACAACTTTCTCTTGCCAATGCAAATAATTAACAATAAACCTAACATTAGTATTAAAACATTAGAAATGAACAAAAGACTAACCTCAAAAAACATTAGTAAAATACGCAAAATTAAAATCGACCTCAGTTTAGCTTAAAAATACGGGAAATCGCTCATTCACGCTAAACTAGGCACTGTACAAAAAAATGCTTAAAATAAAAGTTTTAGATCTTTTAATTTCCTATAAATTTTATTTCATACACTTTTGTCGTAAAATGCATTCTAAGGCCGAAATCTTAAAAAAAAATAGATTTTTCACACGTTTTCGTGAGAAAAAATAGAAAATTGCTAATTACCGCTAAACTAAGCGTTATACAAAAAAATGTTTGAAATAAAAGTTGTAGAATTTTACATTATCTACAGTTTTTATTATATAACGTTTTGAGCTTAAATGCATATTAAAGCCGCAATCTTAAAAAGAAAATGTTTTTACGTGAAAACAGCCTCACCCAGAATTTCAGCAAACATGTCGCCTACCCTATCTTGTAGAAAATAAAAAGTTTAGTAAATGAGGTGATTTTTAAAAAAATCGTAGGACTAGTTTTTGAGAAAATCGCAAAAAAGTGAAAATTTACACGAATAAACTACTACTTCCGGTTGACCGATTTTGATGAAAATGTTCGTGTCGGGTCCGGTAGTGGTATGTAACTTAAGTTTCAAGTTTCAAGTTCGTACGATGTTCCGTTCTTGAGATATTCTGTTCACACACACACACACACACACACACACACACACACACACACACACACACACACACACACACACACACACACACACACACACACACACACACACACACACACACACACACACTCACACACACACACACACACACACACACACACACACACACACACACACACACACACACACACACACACACTCACAGACACACACACGCACACAGACCAATCGCTAAAAACATGTTTTTTGGGTTCAGCAGGTCTGAAAACGTATAGATCCGGTGAAAACTCGATTTCGAAAAATTGACATGAAAACAATACTTTCCTTCCTATATAATCATATAGGCAAGAGAAAGTAAAAATCATAATTTTTCCAATTTTTTGATACGTGACTCCCTTAATGGCTTGTACAATAAAGGGCAATTACCAGAACTTACTTCCATTGTTTGTACTTTTACAACGGTACAATTTATTATATAATTTTAAATATTCTATAATTTAGTATTTTTAGGAAATTATATAATTTTTTTTTTAAAATAACCAGCAATTTAAATTTTCTTATGTATGGAGATGACGGGTTAATCTGCGTTGGAACAATAACACTTGTTTTATTTTCATGATTATATACACAGTGATTCAAAACTATACGCAATCTCTTGGGATCTCATTCTATAGCTAAAAATAAAAAAAAGTTCATATAAACATATGCCTGAAAACGCTTAGTTAGCGAGTTACGGCTAGCAAAAAATTTCACCTAGAACTCTGTACCCTCGGTGAAGTAAGGCCGTATAAAAATGTTAAAGGTAGTTAAAACATACAAATACGATTGTGTTTTATGATTTTTAATCCGAAAATTGAATAAAATTGGTTCCAGAGCTGTAAATTCAATACTTTCAGAGATATCTTACATAAAACACAAGAATTGGTGCAAAGAAATAACGCATTTTTGTGTTTAACGTAAGATTACTTCCATAAATGGTAAATAAAGGGGTATTTTTTCTGTAATAAATTTGTAGACAATTTAATTCTGAAAAGATTCATGTGAATTACTCAGGAAAAAAATGAATAATAGATACGTCAAATGGGGTGACATTTTGACAGCAGGGGTTAGATTGTGCCAAACCATATTTTTTACTGTCCCGCCTTTACTATAAGAGATAGAACCCTGTTTTTAGGACAAATGGAAGCTTTGAAATGTGCTGCGTTTTGCTATGTATTTCGGATAACTTGATTTAACCTCTTCGTTTTGTAATAGCTCTTCATTCACTGTGGCATTTTGTCAAATTTAAGGTTATGTGTGCAACTTTTATGTGGGACCAGGACGCGATTCAATATAATATAAATCAGGTTAGTATTACTTTTAGTACATTTAGTTGCGATTATTTTTATATAAAATTTAATTAAATTAAATAAGTTTACGACAAGTTATTACTGTTTAATCTTTTAATCGCACATTCACGGGGTGACTTTGTGTCAATTTTGGCACAAGTGTCCCCCTTGATGTAACTTTTTGTTCAATAATTTTTACAGCTGGCCGTTCACTAAGAAATAAGGGTTGTAAAATAGCTTGTAGCATACAGCTACATAACTTAATATGATTGAAAAATGCCAGCAGTTTGCTAAGATAATGCTCATTACATTTTTTGCGTTCTGTTGGTTTTAGGTTAAAAGTGGATATTATTTCAAAAATGGCAAGGAACTATGTTCGAAAGCGTGGAAGCCGATCTTATATTACAATACCAGATAAAAATGTGTCTGCAGAGGGCCTCCTGGTTAACAATACAGAAAATACTGAGACTTCTACATCCAGGAAGAAAAAAAGAAAAGAAACAAAATATCAGACAGCACTGAATCAGAGGGTGGAGAGAAAATTTTTGATGAAAGTGAAGATAGCTAGAAAGGTTTTACTGATCCAGATTGCTAAACCAGATTTTTTGAGAGTACTAATAGTGAAGAAACGGCAAGATGTACCTCGGATAGTAGCAACGTAAGTGTTGGGGACTTGATTGTATTCTTATATGAAGGTAAAGGTGTATCATGGACGTATCAAACTGACGTACACATTAATTTGATGGAGAAATCAGGCAAACATTGGAAATGTCCCCAGCAAAGAAAGATGAGATTTGGTATTCTAAAGAAGCAGTTTTAAGAACGATTGCTGATCTTGTACAATTGTCTGGAAGAGAATATTATTGTGGACTTGAAGCCATGGCCAAATGATTTTGTAATTTAGTTTGTAAAATTAGTGCTCAATTTTAAATTAATTTTTATTTGTATTTTAAGTTTTTCAGTTTTTATTCCATTCTATCATTGATATGTAAAGTTTTTAGATCTATTAAAATAAAGTAGACACGGTAATTCCTAGTTTTAAGTGGCTAAAAATCATTTCCTTACAACATATGCTAATTTTAAGTAAATTCTTCTTTTTTGGCTTTAATAAAATATTTTTTTTTATTTCCGTGATCTTCAATAAGCACAAACCAAGCCCTTCTTAGGGTAAGATTGTGCCACATTGATTTTTAAATAAGATATCATAGTGAAAACTTGCTGGCACAAACTAGCCCCGATCAGTGGGCTTAGATTGTGCCATGAATTTTTCAAATTTGTGGCTAACTGGCTTAATAAATCTCATTTTTTTAAAAATGAGATAAAAGCTAAAAACTAGCTCTTGTTTTAGGCATAGTTGCCGAAATAATATTTTGCATACTCATAAAAATACGTAGATAAATACACAAATAGTGGCACAAACTCACCCTATTTGACGGTAATAAAATTTCGCTTTATTTAAAATCAAAACAGACGCACATTCTTTACTGCATAAAATATTACGGTAACTAATATTTAGGTTAGGAGTAACAGCTAACTAATTAAAAGTAATTATCAGCTGTTACTCAGGGTTCGGATTATACAGGTTATCCAGTATATTCGTAAAGAGTAAGAGAAATTTATATTTATGAAAACTGTTGGGGGGGGGGGGGTGATTAAATCAAAAGTTAACGTTAAAGAAACATTCGGATAGAAAGACTGAACAATTGAGTAAAATGTTTATTACGTAAAATTGATTTTCTTGAATGACGATTTCTGTTCACGAATTATATTTTTTAAAAGAAAAATCGTATTGAATTGACAAACTTGATGAGAATTACAGTGTGTTTTGGTAAGGTAAGTGACATTAGATTGTCAGCTTTTCTATTTACATTTATTTATCTATTCAAAAAGAAAATTGAAGTTTCTCTCTTAATATTAAACTGTCCCACACTTTCAAAACTTTTCTTTTACAATGTATTCATAAAAATTAGATTTTTGATATTTTTACTTTCTTTTTCCTATATGAATATTTAGAAAAGGGAAGTATTGGTTTCATGTCGATATTTTGAAATCGAGTTTTCACCGAATCTACACGTTTTAAGACCCCCTGAACCCACACAAACATGTTTTTAGCGATTGGTCTGTGTGTGTGTGTGTGTGTGTGTGTGTGTGTGTGTGTGTGCGCGTGCGTGTGAACAGAATATTCCAAGAACGGAACATCGAACGATCTTGAGATTAAGTTAGACACCACTACCGGACTCGACACGAACATTTTCATCAAAATCGGTCAACCGGAAGTAGTTGTTTATTCGTGTCATTTTTCACTTTTTTACGATTTTCTCTAAAACGGCTCCTACGATTTTTTAAAAAAATTGCCTCTACTACATTTTTTATGCTCTACAAGATCAGGTAAATGCCATGTCTGCTGAAATTCTTGGAGAGGTTGTTCTTTCATAGAAAAAAAATGGTTTTTTAAGATTGCGGTCTTATTATGCATTTTAGCGCAAAAGTGTATATAATTAAAGTTATAGACAATTTAAAAATCTACAGGTTTTATTTAAAACATTTTTTATAACGCTTTGTTTAGCGGTAATAATGATTTTCTGTTTTTTTTTCCATGAAAATCTGTAAAAAAATGAATTTTTAAAGATTTCGTCCTTAGTATGCATTTTACGCAAAAGTTTATTATAATAAACCGATCTACAACTTTTGTTTTAAGATTTTATTCCTTACATTGCCTAGTTTAGCATGAAATAGCTGTTATTTTCCTTATTTTGAAACCAAACTGTGGTGGATTTCCATTTTGCATTATTCACTCATGATTAAAATAAAGTTATGATTTTTGAGGTTAGTTTTTTGTTTAACCCACCGGGTTGGTCTAGAGGTAAAGTCGTCGCCAAAATCAGCTGTTTAACAGCTGATTTTTGGAGACGAAGGTTTCTGGTTCAAATCCTAGTAAAGGTAGTTACTTTTATACGGATTTGAATACTAGATAGTGGTTACCGGTGTACTTTGATGGTTGGGGTTTAATTAACCATACACTTTCAGGAATAGTCGGCGTGGGTCTGTACAAGACTACACTTCATTTACACGTCATACACAAATCATCCTCATCTCATTGGGTCATGGGGTTGCTTATTGTTCTCAATTGAACAGATTGCAACGTACACAAATAAAATTAGGAATAAAAAACAAAGAAAAGTTTTTTGTTTGTTTCTAATATTTTATTACTAATATTAAGTCAATTGTTCATTATTTTCATTGGCAAGAGGAAGTCATGTAAATGTTTCACACCAAATTTTTTTAAAACAAATAAATAACATAATTTTTCATTAAGTTTTATAAGTTTTCTCTCACATTTCGCGATCCCCCCCAGTTGAGAAACGCTGCTTTAGTTGATCAATATAAATGGAATCGTGAGACCCGCCTGCAATGCCACCATGTAACTACGATGTAATACAAATGATTGTAATGCACACGGCATAAAAATAAAACAATATTATAAAATGTAGTTTGAATGTAAGATTTGCGTGATATTTATTAGCCGTTCCATTTTTACTTTCTCTTGCCTATATGAATATATAGGAAGGAAAGTATTGTTTTCATGTCGATTTTTAGAAATCGATTTTTCACCGGATCTTTACGTTTTCAGACCCCCTGAACCCCAAAAAATATGTTTTTAGCGATTGGTCTGTGTGTGTTTGCGCGCGCGCGCGCGCGTGTGTGTGTGTGTGTGAACAGAATATCTCGTCAACGGAACATCATACGAACTTGAAACTTGAAACCTAAGTTACATACCACTACCGAACCCGACACGAACATTTTCATCAAAATCGGTCAACCGGAAGTAGTAGTTTATTCGTGTAATTTTTCACTTTTTTGCGATTTTCTCAAAAACTGGTCGTACGATTTTTTTTAAATCGCCTGGTTTACTCAATTTTTTATTCTCTACAAGATAGGGTAGGCGCCATGTTTGCTGAAATTCTTGGTGAGGGTGTTTTCTCGTAAAAACGTTGTTTTTTTAAGATTACGGCTTTAATATGCATTTCAGCGCAAAAATTTATATAATCAAAATTGTAGATAATTTAATCGCAGTAATTAGCGATTTTCTGATTTTTTCTCACGAAAACATGTAAAAAATCGATTTTTTTAAGATTTCGGCCTTAGAATGCATTTTACGACAAAATAGTATATAATAAATTTTATAGAAAATAAAAAGATCTACAACTTTTATTTATAGCATTTTTCACTACAGAGCCTATTTTAGCGTGAAAGAGTGATTTTCTGTATTTTTAAGCCAAACTGAGTTCGATTTTCATTTAGCGTGTTTCACTCATGATTAAAATAAGGTTATGTTTTTGAGGTTAGTTTTTTGTTTATTTCTAATTTTTTATTACTAATATTAGGTTTATTGTTAATTATTTGCACTAGCAAGAGAAAGTTGTGTGAGTGTTTCACACCAGATTTTTTCTATGACGGAGAAGATACTGTGATAAAAATTCTGGTATGAAACACTCATTTAACTTTCTCTTGCCAAATAATTAACAATATAACCTAACATTAGTAATAAAACATTAGAAAAAACAAAAAACTAACCTCAATAAACATAACCTAATTTTCATCATGAATGAAAGGCGCAAAATGAAAATCAACCTCAGTTTGGCTTGAAAATACGGAAAATTACTCTTTCACGCTAAACTAGGCTCTATAGAGAAGAATGCTCTAAATCAGGGGTTCTTAAACTTTTTAGGCCAAGACCCCTCCCTTGATCTATTCTAGGTTTGCGCGCCCCCTCATGTTAAGAGTTAGAAATTAAAACCAACAAAGCAAATTAATAAGTTTTTTATCATTTTTTCTGTGTTACTAATACAGTTTTTTATTTTTCTAACTTTCTCGCCACAGACTTAAACGCTTTAAATCATTGGACTTACCTCTACGATTTTGTTAGTCATTTAACTTTAATTTTTTAATTTTTATTTTTTATCTTTTCTACTTCAACTCCTAATCATCAGCATCTCATAATTGGCGTCGTTTTCATCTCTACGATCGTCATTGTCATCTCCAACTTCAACTCTTTGTGTTTCGGGATGTTGATTCACGGTTCATCAAGTTTGATTTTGTATAGATATACTTTTTTGTTTCTTCACAGTTTGGTCTTTTTCAAACACACTACTGAGTGTCGTTTGTGTTTTAATTCTAAGTACATTACTCAGATTTTCTCATATTTGCTTAAAGTTACTGTATTTATTACTGATTGGAAAAGAAAACTATACTGTTAAAAAAAAACTTTCTCGCACCCCCCTATTTATCCTTTGCGCCCCCCTTGGGGGTCGCACCCCACAGTTTGAGAACTCCTGCTCTAAATAACAGTTGTAGATCTTTTAATTTCTTATAAATTTGATTATATACTTTTATACGTCGTAAAATGCATACTAAGGCCGAAATCTTAAAAAAATCGATTTTCACGCATTTTCGTGAGAAAAAAACCGCAACTCGCTATCTACCGCTAAACTAAGCGTTATACAAAAAAAAGTTTGAAATTAAAGTTGTAGAATTTTAAAATCTCTTCAACTTTTATTTTAATTAGACATTTTTGCGTTAAAATGCATAATAAGCCGCAATCTTAAAAAAACAATTTTTTTACGTGAAAACAGCTTTTCTAAGAATTTCAGCAAACATGGCGCCTACCCTAACCTGTAGAGCATAAAAAGTTTAGTAAATTAGGCGATTTTACAAAAAAAATCGTAGGACCCGTTTTTCAGAAAATCGCAAAAAAATGAAAAATTAGGCATACACGAATAAACTACTACTTCCGGTTGACCGATTTTGATGAAAATGTTCGTGTCGGGATGCATTGTTAATTTTCAAGTTTCAAGTTCGTACGATATTCCGTTCTTGAGATATTCTGTTCACACACACACAGACAAACCAATTGCTAAAAACATGTTTTTTTTTTGGGGTTTAGGGGGTCTGAAAACGTGTATATCCGGTGAATAGTGGATTTCTTAAAATCGACATGGATCCAATATATATTTATACTTCTTATATTCATATATTTTATACTCATATAAACAAGAGAAAGTAATAAAACGATATCATAAAATATAGTTAAAATGTATGATTTGTGTGATAGTGCATTAACCATTCCATTTATTGCCATGATGGAGAAGATACAATAACGTATTGTGACTGTTTATAATAAAATAGAGTACGGGGTCTTTGAGTAAACCGTGATACATAAGTTACATTTTTAAACTCGCATCGATTTTATTGGAATTAATCTATTTT
Source organism: Catonia carolina (assembly GCA_035578175.1). Taxonomy (NCBI): domain Eukaryota; kingdom Metazoa; phylum Arthropoda; class Insecta; order Hemiptera; family Achilidae; genus Catonia; species Catonia carolina. The sequence goes on along the minus strand of JAQMRL010000020.1, from coordinate 7,061,852 downwards.
TATCATGTCATGTTAAGTCTACATATAAGTTATGTATTTATCAGTTTATTCTGTCATGAAACATTTTACGATTTTCATTCACTGCATTGTTAAAATGTCTTGTATGTCATTCTAGATTATTTTCTCTCTTTAAAAAAAGTAGATATATTTATTTATGGATTTGTTTAAGAATTACCGTATGTAAGCAGTTGTGGTTAGTTTTTGCTTTTGCGTGATACTGCAGTGTACCATAAGGTCCCTTTTACACGGTCAGTTCAGTTTTTAAATCAGTTTCCGATTCATTTAAGGAGGTAGTCAACCCAGAAAATAGTAGTCTACGCCGGCCGCATTGGCGTAGTTGGTAAAGTGCTCGCCTCTCATCATGCGGTCTTGGGTTCGAATCCCATTAGGCACGGCATATTTTCATACGTTACAAAAAATCATTTCATCCTTCACCGTCTGCATTAGCAGTAATTGCAGAACAGTCGGACGTTAAACAAAAAAATAAAAATAAAATAAAAAAAAAAATAAACCCAGAAAATGAAAATAAAATATTCTAGCTATAATTTATCATTATTTATTTTAAATGAAAGAGTAATTAACTAGTAATCTACCATTTGAACCAAGCCAAAAAATTAATTACAGCCCCTAATATAAGGGTGAGGTTGAAAAAGTGGGCTTTTACGGGGAGTCTAATAAATTCTGATAACAAAATTGCGTTTTTTTTATTTTAAACTTTCTCTGTAAATAATTTAAAAAATTGTGGTTTTTTAAAAAAATAAAATTCATTAAGAATTTTTATCAGTGTTTTTGAGGGAAGATTAATCGTAAGAAAATATGTGTTTTGTGTTAGAAGTTTCAATATTCATGTGATATCGCTTTTAAATATTCAAATAATTTATGTTATGTGTTCAGTGTTTTAAAATATAATCAGGATTACCCGAATTACTTAAGTATACAAAATTTTATTCACTTTTTTCTAAAACCAATAGAAATAAAGTTTATATTATTTTGTAGTTTTTTTTTTTACTTGTACGGCCTCAGGGGACCACTTTAAGGGGGTAGTCAACCCAGAAAATGAAAATAAAAAATTCTGACTATAATTTATCATTATTTATATTAAACTAGCGGGTCCCGCGTGGCTTCGCCCACGCAAACGTAAATAAAGAATCGGCTGTTTAAGTATACTCTCTGTATTTTTTATGGGAAGGTATTTTTGGGAATTCTACCATTTAAAATAAAAATTTTGCAAAATCCTTTCTTAGAGACAACTTTCCTTTCTTAGAAAACTTAAGTTGATCTATAAATCAGGACATCTCTTTTTACATAATAGATAGCGACCCGTCGTGGCTTCGCCCATGCAACTAGTCTATGATTCTGTATTTTAATTTGTAAATAACTTAAGTCACAAACATAATTTTTTTTTTTTTGGAATTACGTATAAAGAACAATTGACACACATCAGTCGTTCCGAAAAGGAACCGGCCCGGCCACTCGAAGGCAAAAATGATGACAGTATTCACACACGTACGTCAGTTTTCCTTCCGTCAAACTCCATTGTCATTTTACATAGAGATAAACTCGTCCGTAAAAAACAAAATATCGTCGAGAAAAAATATCGTTTTGACGGTTCGGTGACGGCGACAAGACTGACGCGCCGAATTCGGGACGGTGCCGATGCTCAGTGTAGACAATGTCATTAATTTTCAAGAAAAAATATTTTTCTGTGACTGACACTTCTCGGAATGACGGAACTAAGACGTCGCGTGGACGGATGTGTGTGAATCGACCCTTATGGTGAAAAAATGAAAAAGAGAAGGATTATAATAGTATACTGACTGAATTTACGTAAATACCTGTTGTTTTATTTTAATTTAAGTTAGATTTAAGAAAATAACTTTACCGCTTGCATTTTACTGAATTGGTTGAGACACATTTTTTTAAAATTAAATTTTAATTGTTCGGTTGCAAAAAACCTTAATAATAAGTAACAATATTATAAAGTATAAAAAACATATCACTTATTATACTAATTACATTAATTCTGGTTAAAATATTAATCCAGTGTTAGGTCAAAAGATCAAACACTACGTACAGTACAACATTCGGAGTGACAAAAGTAAAACATAGATTAAAATCGTTGTTAAAGTCAATTCAACTTCTGGGAAAATAGCTATAGTTTTGTAATTGAACTACTATTTACGTACGATAAGAATGCGATTAAGAATAAAATGCGAGTTTTAACATCCGGTGTAGACCGACTGTTACTGTTTTAAACGAATCTTATAAATATAAGTATAGGCTACCTATGTGTATTTCTTATGGGACGAAATTTTTGCGATTTCTACTCTTTAAAATCAAAATTTTGAAAAATCCTTTCTTAGTGCGCGCTTACACAACATAAGAAAGCTAACATCCAAATTTCAAGTCTGTAGCGTCAGTAGTTTCGGCTGTGCGTTGATCTATAAATGAATCACCCTGGACATGGTTGTCCTTTTATATAATAGATGAAAGAGTAATTTACTATTAATGATCTACCGTTTCAACCAAGCCAAAAATTATTTACAGCCCCTAATATAAGGGTTAGGTTGGAAAAGCAGGCTTTTACGGGGAGTCTAATATCTCAGGAACCAAGAAAGATATCAACATGATTCTTATGGTACAAAATACAGAAAATTGCTCTCTATTATCTGTTGTATGCGCTTGTACGTAGTTTTTCTTACAAGAAATTTATTTAAGAAAAACAATTTTTCAAAAACATTTATTTTATGTATTCACAAATTATTTTTTTAACTAAAACCCTATTAAAGTTTTTGAAAAAATCATTCCACAGATAGTAGAGCAAGAAATTATGAACATTTGAAAAAAAACAAATATCTTTATTACAAACCAAAATATTTAATTCCCAAGAATGTACAATCATGCAAAAACCACATTTTCGGAAAACTTAAAGTTAAAGAAATAATTTCACTCGCCTTGTTAGTGAGCTTTATTTTAAACAGATGTTTTTATAACTTTTTATCAACTTACAAACAAAGTAAACAAATGTTGTGCTTCAGAAAATTTTAAACTTCAAATAAATGCAAAAAACTAATCGAAATTTTAAAAAAAATAATCTTCTTGCGTTGACAACCCTCTTAAGATGTCACTTAAAACTGATATGTAAATATCAAAATTGATATTTTGAACTGAAACTGAACTTTTGTTATGTGAAAGCGAACTGGTTTTCCCGTCGAGCCACTTGTCAAATGCCCATTATCAGTTGAAACAAAAGCTTCAATTCATTTCTTATTTCTGTCGTAATCTTGTCCGTATCTGCAGTCGTCAAAAATAAATAATTTGTGACTGATTTCAGTAAATTTATTTATTTAATTTTTACTGTCTCTTGCCTATATGAATAGACCTATATAGGAAGGAAGGTATTGTTTTCTTGTCGATTTTAACAAATCCACTCTTCACCGGATCTACACGTAAACAGACCCCCTCAACACAACAAAACATGTTTTTAGCGATTGGTGTGTGTGTGTTAACAGAATATCTCAAGAACAGAACATTTTACGAACTTGAAACTCAATACTTCAATTACATACTACTACCGGACCCGACACGAACATTTTCATCAAAATCGGTCAATCGAAAGTAGTAGTTTATTCGTGTAATTTTTCACTTTTTTGATTTTTTCACAACCTGGTCCTACGATTTTTTAAAAAAATCGCCTCGTTTAATAAATTTTTTATGCTCTACAAGATACGGTAGGCGCCATTTTTGCTGAAATTCTTGGTGAGGCTGTTTTCACGTAAAAAAAATTGTTTTTTTAGATTACGGCTCTAATATGCATTTTACCGCAAAAATTTTCAAATAAAAAATGCAGAGAATTTAGAATCCTACAACTGTTAATTCAAACATTTTTTTTGTATAACGCTTACTTAAGCGGTAATTAGCAATTTTTTGTTTTTTTTTTCTCACGAAAACGTATGAAAAATCGATTTTTTAAGATTTCAGCCTTAGTATGCATTTAACGATAACAGTGTACAAAATAAAATTTATAGTAAATTAAGAGATCTACAACTTTTATTTTGAATTTTTTTCTCTACAGAGCCTAGTTTAGCGTGAAAGAGTGATTTTCCGTATTTTTAAGCCAAACTGAGGTCGATTTTCATTTTGCGTCTTTTACTCATGATTAAATAAGGTTATGTTAATTAAGGTTAGTTTTTTGTTTATCTCTAATGTTTTATTACTATTTTTAGGTTATACTGTAAATTATTTGCATTGGCATGAGAAAGTTGTGTTTCACATCAGATTTTTAAATTTAATTATATACATTCTTTTCGATTTAATAGAATACATTATCTTGTAAATAATACTTTAATGAATGGTGTTTTATGATAGGCAACTAGCAGAAGCGAGGCTTCTTTCGCGTCATTCACCCATTATGCGTCGTAACCATTATACTAACAATGAGGAAACAAAATCAAAAGATGAAAAGAAATCTAGAAATAGGGGTTGACTTAAAGTTTTAAGTCAACCCCTATACTCCCTTAAAAACTTTCATGTTTTAAGGTTATAAAAAAATAGTAAAAACCGTTATAAAAAAAAATCAGGTGTGAAACATTCACTCGACTTTCTCTTACCAATGCAAATAATTTACAATATTACCTAAAATTAGTAATAAAATATTAGAAATAAACAAAAAACATGACCTAATTTTAATCATGATTGAATAATGCAAAATGAAAACCAACCTCAGTTTGGCTTAAAAATACGGAAAATCACTTTTTCACGCTAAACTAGGCTCGGTAGAGAAAAATGCTATAAATGCAAATTGTACATCTTTCAATTTCCTATAAATTTAATTGTAGTCTACACACTTTTGTCGTAAATGAGGTGAAATATTAAAAAAGGTAATTTTTTTTACACATTTTCGTGAAAGAACCAGAAAGTCGTTATTTACCGCTAAACTAAGCGTTTTACAAAAAATATTTTAAAATAAATTTTGTTGGATTTTTTTTTCTCTACAACTTTTATTATCTACATTTTGTGCTAAAATGCATATTAAAGTTGCAACCTCAAAAAACAATTTTTTTCGAGAAAAAGACTTCAAAAATTTTAGCACCAGGAGTTCCTTTAGAAAAAAAATCGCAAAAAGTGAAAAATGTCACGAATAAACTGCTACTTCCGGTTGACCAATTTTGATGAAAATGTTTGTATCGGGTCCTCTCGTAGTATTTAACTTAAGTTTCAAGTTTCAAGTTCGTACGATGTTCAATTCTTGAGGACCAATCGCTAAAAACGGATTTTAAACGTGTAGTTCCGGTGAAAACTCTATTTCTTAAAATCGACATGAAAACAATACTTTTCCTTCCTATACATTCATATAGGCAAGAGAAAGTAAAAAGGATGGAAGCGTATTTATGTTAACTGAACTGAAATGAAAAATTATATGAAAACTGAAAATTGACCGTGTAAAAAGCCCTTAAGTATACCGCTGATGAAATGTTCGTATCCCCGTTTCACATGATACCACTATAAGTTTACCGGATACGCCCCTACAACGCTCTAGTTTCACGTGAAATGTCACAATTTCTATAGTAAACATAATATATATATATTCTGTTGTTGTTTAGGTGATCATAAGAAAGGCTGGTTTGAACTTGTAGAGGTTTTACTAAGTACAACGAGGAGTCACGTGGTTTACCATTGCCACAACTCACTGAGTGGAAAAGTAGACTTATCAGCATACCGGGTCTGGCTGTATAATGAAATTCTTTAATATCAGAGGTGATAACTGTCTGATTAGAGGTCTTTTACACCTCTGCCTCTTCTGTTCTTAAATTATTGAGTCATTTAGTTTGCTAATAATGTGACAAGAAACAAGACTATTTACTTTAGCTCTGCAATGAACAGATTGAGTGTAAATAATTTGACACTCCACCTGTCATTTATATATTCTATAGTTATTTTTTTTAAAATAAAAATGTGTTATTAGTTTAATTGTTGTTGTTGTTTAGGTCATCAGCCAAAAGGCTGGTTTGAACCTCTAGAGGTTTTACTAAGTAAATCGAGGAGTGATGTGGTTTACCATTGCCTTCCTCACTGAGTGGAAAAGTACGCTTATCAGCATGCCGAGCCCTCTGAAAAGCACATATTTTCCACTCTGCAAATGACACCTTCACTTCATTCCCCACAGGGTCTGGCTGTATAATGAAATTCATTACTTTGAGATAAGATAACTCTGATTAGTGTCTTTTACACCTCTACCTCTTCTGTTCTTAAATGATTCAGTCATTTAATTGGCTGACCATGTGATAAGAAACAGAACTATTTATTTTAGCCCTGCAACTAACAGATTGAGTGTTAATAATTTGACACTCCACCTGTTTGTTATGGGCAGATTAGTTTAATTAGTATTTAAGTAACTAACATGTAGTTGTAATTACTAACACACTAATAGATTACCGTAGTAGTTTCAGTAGTTAATATACAAACAAGCACTCAATTATTCATCTACCCTTGAACATGGCAAACCATAGTTGGGTGGATTAATTTCCCCAACGCGAATTAAAATAAATAGTTTTTAGATTATCAAAGTATAATTTTTTTTTTATATAATATTTTATGGCCTACAAAGGACCACTTTAGTCATTTTACAATTAAAGTCTTTCCTTCTTTCTTCCTTTTCTTTTCCGCCCAATATTTTTTCATCCTTTCCGAGCGCAATTTTCTTTCCTCTTCTGGACCCACTCTTCCCAATCGTTGCTTGTTCCTTCCCGGCTGTAGTATAACGCGTTCGTCCTTCAATATCTTCAATGCATTTGTCTTGTGTTTTAAATCTTCTATTGTAATTTGTAACCTTCTAATATCTTCTTTTAATTCTGTGATCCATTTAATATCACTTTTACTATACCACAGTTTTTCTATTATTTTCCTGCTAGTTCTATTTTCAGGTGTCCTTAAAAGATGTCCTAGGAATGATATTCGTTTCTTTTTAATTATACCTGTTAATAGGTTCTATGTTTTTGTAGACCATTTCGTTGGAAGCTAGTCTCCAAACTCCGTCTACTTGATAGTTTTTGTTCAAGCAAGTTCTGACTATTCTTCTCTCAATCCTGAGGACCTTATCTATTGCAATGGTATTTGTGGTTTTAAATATTGTTTCACTTGCGTATGTAATTTGTGGTAGGGCGACTGTTTTGTAGTGTCTTAGTTTTGTATTTATTGAAAGACATCTTTTATTATATGAGTTCTTAGTAGCATGTTTAATCCTAGTTAGTTTGTCTATTCTATTCTGCCAAGATGGTTTTTCGTTAGAGTTGCAGGTGATTACTTCCCCCAAGTACTTAAATCTCTGCACAATTTTTATATTGTGGTTGTCCAACCTTATTTTATCTGCAAGTGGAGTATGAGTTAGTAATATTTCTGTTTTTTCAAACGATATCTTTAAACCAATCTTCTGAGCTTAAGTATAATTAAGGAAATAAACATTTATTTTGTATTGATATATTTTTTGTAGGTAATGGGAAATAAATAAATAAATAAATTATTAGTTTAGGAAACTATATCTAAGAATCACACTATCTAAGAAGTGTAATATTTTAAGAAAATGATACATGATATAACATTCCATTTGAAAATTTTGTACGTCTATTTTTAATTTATTCAAATTTGGACATTCTTGAAGCTAAAATATTACTTACTTTCTCTTGCTTATATAAATATATAGGAAGGGAAATATTTTTTTCTTGTCGATTTTAAGAAATCGAGGTTTCACCGTATTTTCGCGTTTTCAGACCACCTGAATCCAAAAAAATGTTTTCAGCGATTGGTCTGTATGTGTGTGTGTGTGTGTGCGCGTGTGTGTGAACAGAATTCTCAAGAACGGAACATCGTACGAACTTGAAAATTGAAACTTAAGTTAGATACGACTAGAGAATCTGACACGGCTGTTTTCATCAAAATCGATTGACCGAAAGTAGTTATTTATTCGTGTCATTTGTCACTTTTTTGCGATTTTATGAAAACGGCTCCTACGTTTTTTTAAAATCGCCTCATTTACTAAATTTTTTATGCTCTACATGATAGAGTAGTCGCCATGTCTGCTGAAATTCTTGGGGAAACCTGTTCCTTCGTAGAAAAAAATGTTTTTTTTTTAAGATTGCAGCCTTAATATGCATTTTAGCGCAAAAATGTATATAATAAAGTTGTAGTGAATTTACAAATCTACATATTTTTTTCCGAACATTGTTTTTTTAGAATTCTTAGTTTAGCGGTAATTAGTGATTTTCTGTTTTTTTCCATGAAAAGTGTAAAAAAATATTTTTTTACGATTTCGGCCGTGTTTTACCATGCCTTTTTCACTGAGTGAAAAAGTACGCTTATGAGCATGCCAGTCCTCTGAAAAGCACACATTTTCCACTCTGCAAATGACACCTTCACTTCATTCACCAAATGGTCCAATTGTGTATAATGAAATACATTACTTTTAGAGGGGATAACTCTGATTAGTGTCTTTTACACTTCTACCTCTTCTGTTCTTAAATGATTTAGTCATTTAATTGGCTGACCATGTGATAAGAAACAAAACTATTTGTTTTAGCCCTGCAACGATGAGATTGAGTGTAAACAATTTAACACTCCACCTGTCTGTTATGGGCAGAATGTTAGGTTATATTGTTCATTATTTGCATCGGCAAGAGAAAGTCGTGTGAGTTTTTAAACCAGACTTTTTGAAATTCAATATAATTAATAATTTTAAGGTAACGTCAAAAATAGCTTGAATATTTATGTTCAGTAATTAGAAAAGAAGTGTTTAAAAATAATGGAAGTAGTAATATTTTTGCTAAATGAAAATAATTACTGATGTAGGTAATAATTATTGTACCACTAGGTAGTGTTGTAAATCGTAAGATAACACGTTTGGTTGACGTTACTGTTACAGTCGGAGGTTGACAGGTTAGTTATATTCGTGTCTGCGGTCTTGTCTCTCTCTCTCTCTATTAATCTATCTCGCTTGATTATTTCACTGTTGTACGCTGTAATTATTTTTTAAATTCAACATTTTTTAATGTCTTTTAATTTTAATTTTCTGCCCATAACAGACAGGTGGAGTGTCAAATTATTTACACTCAATCTGTTAGTTGCAGGGCTAAAATAAATAGTTCTGTTTCTTGTCACATGGTCAGCCAATTTAATGACTGAATCATTTAAGAACAGAAGAGGTAGAAGTGTAAAAGACACTAATCAGAGTTATCTCCTCTGAAAGTAATGTATTTCATTATACACAATTGGACCATTTGGTGAATGAAGTGAAGGTGTCATTTGCAGAGTGGAAAATGTGTGCTTTCCAGAGGGCTGGCATGCTGATAAGGGTAATTTTTCACTCAGTGAGGAAGGCAAAGGTAAACCACCTCACTCCTCGATTTACTTAGTAAAACCTCTACAGGTTCAAACCAGCCTACAGGCTGATGACCTAAACAACAACATAGTTTGATAAAATCGAAAAACTATTTATTTTAATTCGTGGTGGTTAAATTAATCCACCCAACTATGGTTTCCCTTGTTCAAGGGTAGATCAATTGAGTGCTTTTACTGCAACTACTGAACTACTACGGTCATCTATTAGTGTGTTAGTAATTACAACTACATGTTACTTACTTAAATACTAATTAAACTAATAACACATTTTTACTAAAAAATAATATGCTATTATGTAAATTATATGTACAAATGAAAACAAAACAAACAATAAAATATGCAAGACAAAAGAATTTATTTAAAAATGGAAAAATGAAATTGAAACCGGTAGACGAGCTAACAAAACTATATTATGTTTCCTGGAGTAAAAATTTTTTCTTTCTCTTGCCTATATGAATATATAGGAAGGAAAGTATTGTTTTCATGTCGATTTTTGAAATCGAGTTTTCATCGGATCTACATGTTTTCAGACCCCGTGAATCCAAAAAACATGTTTAAAGCGATTGGTGTGTGTGTGTGTGTGTGTGTGTGTGTGTGTGTGTGTGTGTGTAAACAGAATATCTCAAGAACGGAACATCGTATGAACTTGAAATGTGAAACTTAAGTTACATACCACTACCGGACCAGACTCAAACATTTTCATCAAAATCGGTTAACCGGAAGTAGTAGTTTATTCGTATAATTTTTCACTTTTTGCGATTTTCTCAAAAACTGGTTCTATGATTTTTTTTAAAATCGCCTGGTTTACTAAATTTTTTAAGCTTTACAAGATAGGATAGGCGCCATGTTAGCTGAAATTCTCGATGAGGCTGTTTTCACGTAAAGAAATGTTTTTTTTAAGATTACGGCTTTAATATGCATTTTATAGCAAAAATTTACAATATAAAAGTTGTAGAAAATTTAAAAACCTACAACTTTTGTTTCAAACATTTTTTTGTATAACGTTTAGCGGTAATTAAGCAATTTTCTGTTTTTTTCTCACGAAAACGTGTGAAAAATCGATTTTTTTAAGATTTCGGCCGTAGTATGCACTTTACGACAAAAGTGTATATAATAAAATTTATAGAAAATTAATAGATCTACAACTTTTATTTAGAGCATTTTTCTCTACAGAGCCTAGTTTAGCGTGAAAGAATGGTTTTACCGTATTTTTAAGCCAAACTGAGGTTGATTTTCATTTTGCGTCTTTCACTCATGATTAAAACAAGGTTATGTTTATTGAGGTTAGTTTTTTGTTTATTTCAAATTTTTTAGTAGTAATGTGAGATTATATTGGTCATTATATGCATTGGCAAAAGAAAGTCGTGTGAGTGTTTCACACAAGATTTTTAAAAATATTTTTATTGTAATATTTTGTAGGTATTATATTATTTTATTATGTGAAATTCATGTTAGAATTGTGTCTAGAGTCTAGAGGATTGTAAAGGCAGTGTATTTGAAAAGTGTGTGCAACTGGGCATTATTAACGTAAACAGTTGGGCCATCCGTCATCCGAGAATGAATGACAGAATAAGAATCTGAACATGAATATTACTGGAATTTCGGTTTTTTTTCATTTTTATTTCATACTTTTTTATTTACTTTCTCTTACCTATATGAATACATAGGAAGGAAAGTATTGTTTTCATGTCGATTTTTCGAAATCGAGTTTTCACCGGATCTATACGTTTTCAGACCCCCTGAACCCAAAAAACATGTTTTTAGCGATTGGTCTGTGTGTGAACAGAATATCTCAAGAACGGAACATCGTACGAACTTGAAACTTGAAACTTAAGTTACATACCACTACCGGACCCGACACGTACATTTTCATCAAAATCGGTCAACCGGAAGTAGTAGTTTATTCGTATAATTTTTCACTTCTTTGCGATTTTCTAAAAAACGGCTCCTACGATTTTTTTAAAAATCGCCTGGTTTACTCAATTTTTTATTCTCTACAAGATAGGGTAGGCGTCATGTTTGCTGAAATTCTGGGTGAGACTGTTTTTACGTAACAACATTTTCTTTTTAAAATTAAGGCTTTAATATGCAATTTAGAGCAAAAATGTATATAGCAAAAGTTGTAGAGAATTTAAAACCCTACAACTTTTATTTCAAACATTTTTTTTTGTATAACGCTTAGTTTAGCAGTAATTAGCAATTTTCTGTTTTTTTCTCACGAAAACGTGAGAAAAATTGATTTTTTAAAGATTTCGGCCTTAGTATGCATTTTATAATAAAAGTGTATATAATCAAAATTATAGAAAATTAAAAGATCTGCAACTTTTATTTAGAATATTTTTCTCTACAGAGCCTAGTTTAGTGTGAAAGAGTGGATTTCCGTATTTTTAAGCCAAACTAAGGTTGATTTTAATTTTGTGTATTTCACTTATGTTTTTTGAGGTTAGTTTGTGTGTTTATTTCTAATGTTTTATTACTAATGTTAGGTTTATTGTTAATTATTTGCATTGGCAAGAGAAATTTGTGTGAGTGTTTCACACCAGATTTTTTAAATGTCTGTTACGCTGTGTATTATCATAATTTATAAGCATTGTAACATAAACCGTACTTCGAATAACAATTAGGCCTACTTAATACAAACAAATTTTTATGATGTATTTTTGCATTTTGACTCATCGGGTTGGTCTAGGGGTAACGTCGTCGCAGCTGTTTAACAGCTGATTTTTGGAGACGAAGGTTCTTGGTTCAAATCCTAGTAAATGTTGTTATTTTTATACGGATTTGAATACTAGACAGTGGTTACCGGTGTACTTTGATGGTTGGGGTTCAATTAACCATACTCTCTCAGGAATGGTCGGCCTTAGTCTGTAGAAGACTACCCCTCATTTAGACGTCATACCCATCATCCTCATCTCATTGGGTCATGGGGTTGCTTATTGTTCTCAATTGAACAGATTGCAACGTACACACATTAGCTATTAAAAAAAATAAAAAATAAATACAAACTTGCATTTCGGATAAGTTATACTAACATTGTAGTTCTGTTTACTTCGTCTTGCCAATATGAAAGCTTATATAGGAAGGAAAGTATTGCTTCCATGTAGATTTAAAGAAATCGAGTTTTCACTGCATCTACACGTTTTCAGACCCCCTGGACCCAAAAAAACATGTTTTTAGCGATTCTATGTGTGGGTGTGAACGAAATATCTCAAGAACGGAACATCGTACGAACTTGAAATTTTAAGCTTTAGTTAGATACCACTAGAAGACTCGACACGAACATATTCATCAAAATCGATCAAACGGAAGTTAGGTTATGATTTTCTCAAAAACGGCTTCTATGATTTTTTTAAAAATCGCCTTACTTATTTAATTTGTTATGCTCTACAAGATAAGGTAGGCGCCATGTCTGCTAAAATTCTTGGGAAGGCTGTTTTCTCTTAAAAAAAAATCATTTTTTTTAAAATTGCGGTTATAATATGCATTTCAGCATGTTATAACCATGTTACCATCGCAGTTGGTAACGTGCTCACCTCTCATCATGCGGTCCTGGGTTCGAATCCCACTCAGGCGCGGCATATTTTCATACGTTACAAAAAATCATTTTCATTCTCCATTTTACAATAGTTACACCCCCAACGTCGTAGCCAATGACCGTTGTAGTTGATGCGACGTTAAATAAATGAATTAAAAACAATAATTATAATAAGAAAGAAGAAAGAAGGATAATCTGGAAGATTCTGGGACCGAGATGGACCGAAAATGGATATAGATTACAGAAAACGTCTAAAGTTGAAGAATATTCTAATGTAGAGACAGACATGAGGAAAAGACGCCTTAAATTCTATGGCCATATAATGAGGCTTCCCGATCACAGACAAACAAAAAAAATAGTAAAATACGTAGCATCCCTCGTTAATGGAGGAGAATGGATCCGAAATGTTAAAAAAGACTTGGAAATGGCTAATATTGTGAAAGAAGACTTGGACACAAGAAACAATTTTAGGAGGAAGGTTGGGAAATGGGAAGTTAAACCAGAGACAAAAGCTCCGAGAACTGGAGTAAAATGGAGTGAAGAAAGAAAAGCTAAATTCTCGCAAGAAATGAAAAACTGGTGGGCAAATAAAAAGAACAACAAGAAATCCCAAAATTGAACCATCTTTACTTAGCGTCTTCCACTTTGGGAGTTTTACGACTAGTAATAATAATAATAATAATAATAATAATAATACTTACAAACACATATGTTAAATAGGGAAAGTTTGAAAACGAATGTTTTGTATCAGAGTAATAGAACAATCGTTCTCCCAGCATGCGTCACTCATTCATTATATTTCACCCGTACCCTCGCCCCGCAACTACACAGAGCTTGGACTCAAGCATTAGTGTATGCTCTGGGTATAGTACAAGTTGTTGTGTTTGTTATACTGAATATAAAGCAGTCGCGCATGCGCATTAATGCTTTCCCCCCTTTACCCCTTGTTGCAAACAAGGGCAAACTCGTGACTCAAGTGACTGTAATATTTGTTCGGGACTGAAAGGGTTAAACTCAATCCAGTCCCACAACATTTTTTGTGTAGATTACGAATCCGGCAATTGTTTGTTGTTATTTCTTGCAGTTTCTGACATCTGGGTGTGATGGACGGACGAACATAGGAAAAATTGAATTAAAGAAATTAATTTACTCTTAGACGATAAAACTGTCCAACCGTTTACATTAATAATATTCCGCTACCTCACACTACTCAAACACGCTACTTAGGCTTACACTTGGACAGAAAACTTACATGGAACGCACATGTTACACACACACGCCACAAACTCAAAACACGCTTCTATCAACTAAAACGCTTACTCGATAGACGTTCTAAATTAAACATGTCACACAAATTAACAATCTACAAGACAGTCTTAAGACCAATCTGGACATATGGAGTTCAACTGTGGGGATCTGGTAAACCTTCACACACGAAACGTATACAAGCGATTCAGAACAAGATTCTACGAACGATAACGCAATGCCCCTTTTACATCACAAACTCAATGTTGCACAAAGACTTACAAATTCCATACGTAATTGATGTCGCGAAACAACTATACAAGACGATGCATGACAAATTTGAACTACACGACAACCCTCTCATACAAAACATGTACGCTAGGGCGATACCGGGTACTCAGCGCAGACGTTTGAAGCGCTTCTGGCCAAGAGATCTTCTTGGCCAACTGTAGGACTGTGGTGATGACTGCACGCTCCTTCAAGTAAATCAAGTTTTGAAACATTAGCTTCACATTTAGAAATTGTTATATTAATTTAATAACAGATACTAAATTTCAATTAAAAGTGTCAAAAAAAGAGAGAAATTAAAAAATTTCCACCAATAAAGAAAAGTAAAGAAAGTACTTGATAAGTCGGTTACTGGCAACAAGTAATACTCTGGAAACTTAACTCGGGTAATTTTATTTCGTTTTCCAATTTAAACTGTGTAATCATGATTAATACAGGTGCTTCAGGGAACTAAATAAATAAGTGGAAAAGCTTTGTACTTACAATCAATAACGAGTTTCTCGCAATGTAATTAATTACGTCAACCAGAAGAAGATCTTCGTAAAATATACTGACTATAATTTGAAATTGAATAACCATTAATTAAATTTTCTAATTTATCTGAAATTAAGTTTCAAATAAAAATTATACAAATTTAATTTTTTAAGATATTGATTTACTCCCTTACTGATTTTTTACTTTCTTTTGCTCTAAAATAAGTAGTATAAGAATAAATGTATTTTTCTCTTATTGATTTTCCAAAATCGAGTTTTTACCAATTTTATACTTTTTTCGGTCCCCTCAATCCAAAAAAAAAAACATTTTTACCGATTTGTGTATCATAAACAAAATATCTGAAGAATAAAAAATAGTGCGAAGGTGAAACTTGAAATTTCAGTAAGATATCATTACGGCCCGTAGTCGACGGAACCCATCACGAACATTTTCATCAAAATTGGTCAATTAAAAATCGCCGCAATTATTCTTTTACTAGCTACACTTTTATTAGCTACACTTATTTAGCTACACTTTTAGTAGCTACACTTTTCACTTTTATTAGCTACACTTTTTATGCTCTACAAGAGAGGGTAAGTGACCTTGTCTGCTGAAATTTTTGGAGAGGCGTTTCTCTCGTAGGAAAAAATGGTTTACGATTTCGGCCTTATGAATTTTAGAGCATAAGTGTACAATTAAAGTTTTAGAACATTTAAAAATCCACAAATTTTATTTCCAACATTAGTTAACATAACTTAATTTAGCAGCAATTAGTGACATTATGATTTTATTCATAAAAATCTGGTGTGAAACAGTCACACGACTTTCTCTTGCCAACCCAAATAATTTTAACAAAATAACATAACATTAGTAATAAAACATTATTAGAAATAAACAAAAATCTAACCTCAGGAAACATAACCTTATTTTAATCATGAGTGAAAGAGGCAAAATGAAAATCATCCTCAGTTTGGCTCAAAAACACGGAAAATCAATCCTTCACGCTAACTAGGCTCTGTAGAGAAAAATGCTCTAAATAAAATTTGTAGATCTTTTAATTTTCTAAAAAATTTATTATACGCTTTTGTCTCAAAATGCATACTAAGGCTGAAATTAAAAAAAAAAATCAATTTTTTACACGTTTTCGTGAAAAAACAGAAAATCTCTAATTACCGCTAAACTAAGCGTTATACAAACAAAATTTTTTAAATAAAAGTTGTAGGTTTTTAAGTTTTCTACAATTTTTATTATATAGGCTACATTTTTGCACTAAAACGCATATTAAAGCCGTAATCTTAAAGAAACAATTGTTTTACGAGAAAACAGCCTCACAAAGAATTTCAGCAGACATGGTGTCTATCCTATCTTGTAGGGCATAAAAATTCAGTAAATAAGGCGTATTTAAAAAAAATCGCAAAAAAGTGAAAAATGACACGATTAAACTACTACTTTCGGTTGACCGATTTTGATGAAAATGTTCGTGTCGGGTCCTTTAGTGGTATGTAACCCAAGGTTCCAAGTTTCAGATTTGTACAAAGTTCTGTTCTTAAGATATTCTGTTCACACGCGCGCGCGCGCGCGCGCGCACACACACACACACACACACACACACACACACACACACACACACCAATCGCTAAATACATATTTTTTGGGTCCAGGGGGTCTGAGAAGGTGTAGATCCGTTGAAAACTCGATTTCTTAAAATCGACATGAAAACAATACTTTCCTTCCTACATTATATTCATATAGGGAAGAGAAGGTAAAAATTTGTGAGCAATTGATTTTTTTAAGATTGTGGCCGTAGTAGTCTATGCATTTTATGAGAAAAGTGTAGTATAATCAAAATTATAGGAAACAGAAACACCTACAACTTTTATTTCATTGACATTTTCCTTACAGAACCTCGTTTAGAGGTTTAAAAATATGGTGTGAAACACTCACACAACTTTCTCTTGCCAATGCAAATAATTAATAATAAACCTAACATTATTAATAAAATATTAGAAATAAACAAAAACTAACCTCAAAAACATAACCTTATTTTAGTCATGAGTGAATGACGCAAAATGAAAATCGAACTCAATTTGGCTTAAAAAAAACGGAAAATCACACTTTCACGCTAAACTAGGCTCTATAGAGAAAAATGCTTTAAATAAAAGTTGTAGGTCTTTTAATTTTCTATAAATTTCATTATATACACTTGTGTCATAAAATGAATACTAAGGCCGAAATCTTTAAAAAAACAATTTTTCACACGTTTTTTGTGAGAAAAAAACAGAAAATCGCTAATTACCGCTAAACTAAGCGTTATAGAAAAAAATGTTTGAATTAAAAGGTGTAGAATTTTACTTCCTCTCCAACTTTTATTATATAACGTTTTGCGCTAAAATGCATATTAAAGCCGCAATCTTAAAAAGAAAATGTTTTTACGTAAAAACAGCCTCACGCAGAATTTCAGCAAACATGGCGCCTACCCTATCTTGTAGAGCATAAAAAATGTAGTAAACCAGGTGATTTTAGAAAAAAATCGTAGGAGCAGTTTTTGAGAAAATCGCAAAACAGTGAAAAATTATACGAATAAACTACTATTTCCGGTTGACCGATTTTGATGAAAATGTTCGTGTCGGGTCCGGTAGTGGTATGTAACTTAAGTTTCAAGTTTCAAGTTCGTACGATGTTCCGTTCTTGAGATATTCTGTTCACACACACACACACACACACACACAGACACACACACAGACCAATCGCTAAAAACATGTTTTTTGGATTCAGGGGGTCTGAAAACGTATAGATCCGGTGAAAATTCGATTTCGAAAAATCGACATGAAAACAATACTCTCCTTCTTATATATTCATATAGGCAAGAGAAAGTAAAAATGATTTCCCGTGTTTTTAAGTTCTTTATTTCTGTTAAAAAGGGTTATGCGTATGTAAAATTGATACTCAAAGTTTGACACATGAACAAAACTTTCATTTTCTATATTTTAACGCAGAACAAGAGAAAGTTATATCAAGAGTAAACAGTGTAAAATGAAAAATGTAAACAAATTTTTAATAATGAGCGAATGACGCAAAATAAAAATCAACCTTCATTGACCGCTTTATAATAATTACAGCTTGAAAATTAAAGTTATAAATTATTCTTTAATTGGAGGCAGTTTTCGAAATTGTCATCAATCATTTTTTATTGTCCGTCCATCCGTTACATTTCAGGTGTCAGAAATTACAAGAGTTACCAACAAACGGTTTTCCGATTCGTAATTACTAATATTATAAAGAGAAAGCGTATTTTTTTTTGTGCAGGCTAATTTCCAAAACTACTCAACAAATTTTCATAAAATTTTGACACCATATTCGTATTTATATTCGCAGCAACATTTTATTTTTAAATTTTCAAAAATGATAACTCTAAAGGCCTTAATGAAGATTTTCATAAATATGTATGTTTGTGTGTTTATGTGTGTGTGTGCACATGTGAGTAGGTATTGGTGTTGAAGTAGATGAAGGGGTTTGATGATTGTGAGAGACGTACGCGGGAGAAATTATCAAAACGTATATGTGTGTGTGTGTGTGTGTGCGTGCGTGCGTGTGTGTGTGTGTGTAAGTGTTTGCACGCGCGCGGGCACATAGAGAGAGAGAGAGAGAAAGAGAGAGAGAGAGAGAGAGAGAGAGAGAGAGAGAGAGAGAGAGAGAGAGAGAGAGAGAGAGAGAGAACAAGGGAGTGAGAGGGGGCGGGAGGAGAAGGATAAATGACGAGGAGTGAGAGAGGGAGGGGTATAGAAAGAAAGAGAGAGTCTGACGAGGAGGAAGAAAGGGAGAGAGAGATTGTGCGTGCGTGTACTAATGTTGAAGACAATACGGGAAATTTATTAAAACTCCGTCGTTGTGTATGTGTGTGTGTGTGCGCGCACATAGAGAGAGAGAAGGTGAATGAGAGAGGTCGCGAGAGGGGTCGGGAGGAGAAGGATAAAGAGAAATGAGGAGTGAGAGAGGGTGGGAAGGAGAGAGAAAGAGAGGGACGGAGGTTGAGGAAGAAAGGGGAAAGAAAGATTGTGCGTGGCGCGTACTATTGTTGAAGACAGTACGGGAATTTATCAAAACGTTGTTGTGTGTGTGTGCACGTGTACGTTGGAGAAGTTTCGCGTGCGAAGCCACGCGCGCCATTCTAGTCTATTAAAACAGTTTGTGGTCTTGAATTGGGTTCTGTAGTTTCGCTTTTTACCGAAAGTGGCCCAAAACCGGAATTCAAGAAAACAAAATTAGTGTCATTAAAGTGTAGATACGTTCCTCTTAAAGCGTAGATACGGAAATCACTAATGGTTTTTGTCATAAGTCAAAGGAAAGCCTGTGACTTATGCCTTTTCCTCTCATGAAAGGGATTTTTCAAACAGGTTATATCTTTTATTATTTGCATTGGCAAGATAAAGTTGTGTGGGTGATTCTCATCAAATTTTTTTCATTTCATACCTTTTTGTAGTAAAAGATGTTGTTTATTTCAGTGTTACCTGCTGAATATTTCCTTATTTATTAAAGTGAAAACTTCTCTAGGCTTACCTTGTACTCTTATAGAACAATGATTTTTAATAAAATTGATTATACAGCCGATTCCGGATAATTGGTCCACTGGCTAATTGGGGCCGGTTTTTTGGGGTAGTTCTTTAATGAACAAAAATAAAACGGGATTTTACATTGATAAATACTTCGTTTATTCGGTCCATAATGCCGCTTATTGGGGCCAATCCGATGTTTTATTAAACCGTTACAGCGATAAACAACACGTGGTTCTAAGCGGCAAGATAAGATAATAGGAAGGATAGAGGTAGTAAACATTTCTGCAGATAAACAACAGTAATCACACATCAGTTATAACAGAGATGTTATTTACAGTACCATGTGTACACTACATAATCGTCATTGGACAAATTTCAGTGAGTCATATCCACTAGTTATGCCCAACCTTACAAGCTGTATAGCAGTGGTTTCCACCTGCAGTGGTCTGCGGACCACTCAGCCTGAAAGTGAACTACCACGGACCACCCATTACATTATTGCATATATCTTATCAGTTGTAACCAAATTAAAAGGTGAATAAATAAAACCAATTTTCAGAAACAAACTATTATTATTAGTTAAGAAACTATTATTACAAACATATATTTATTTTCAGAAAGTAGGGTACATTGTTCATCACAAAAAGTAGAAATATTTTAATTGTAAATTGTCTTTCAATAAAATAAGGAATACAGAATTTACTTAGTCAACAATAACAATGAAAATTAAAACATGAATTAAAAAATGAAATGAAAATTTCAATGCTACTTTTGTGCACGAATCTTTCTGACTAGCTGAGGAATTCTAGGTTTTAGGCTCTTGCTAAGAGCTACTCTCAAATCACTGCTTACACTTAGCCGATTTCGTTGTTTGTTTTTAATTAACAATAAACTAGAGAACCGCTGCTCACACAAATAAGTGGTTGAAAAAAATCATAAGATACCGCAAAGCTACTTGCCGAATGTTGGGGAAGCCCAGGGCTTTCTTACACCACAACTCTTCTACCTTTACTTAATCTGAATCTTGAATGTATTTACTTAATCTTGTTCAATGAAAATCGTAACTTTGATTTAATCACGGGAAAATATTACTTTTTTATAAGTAGTCACCGGACTCTCATGGACCACCCCGAAGGCTCTCACGGACACCACCGGTTGGGAAACACTGCTGTATAGCCGCCTTGCAACTTATGGTTAGTTGTCACTTGTCATACATTCTCATCAGTTTTTGTTATTTCATGAGTCTACTCTGTTGTTGTTGTTTAGGTCATCAGCCAAAAGGCTGGTTTGAACCTCTAGAGGTTTTACTAAGTAAAACGAGGAGTGAGGTGGTTTACCATTGCCACAACTCACTGAGTGAAAAAGTACGCTTATCAGCATGCCGAGCCCTCTGAAAAGCACATATTTTCCACTCTGCAAATGACACCTTCACTTCATTCACCACAGGGGCTGGCTGTATAATGAAATTCATTACTTTCAGATAAGATAACTCTGATTAGTGTCTTTTACACCTCTACCTCTTCTGTTCTTAAATGATTCAGTCATTTAATTGGCTGACCATGTGATAAGAAACAGAATTATTTATTTTAGCCCTGCAACTGACAGATCGAGTGTAAATAATTTTATACTCCACCTGTCTGTTATGGGCACGAGTCTACTCTAACACTGTTTATCGAGTCTGGTTGTTTTGTTATCTGCAGGCATACTTTTTTATTTTTTTAAAATTCTCATTCGTTTCACACATTTGTTGATATTTTTATGCGTAGGCTTACAGTACAGTACCTACTATCAACGTCTTTGTGAGTTATATGTCGCGTAACAAAATGACTGTGCGAACGAATAAAGCTTCTCGACAAAATAAAAACGTATACACCTAACTTAAGCCAACGTAAACTATCCGAAATAACCAGTGTACCGAAAATTACGTTAGCTTGTATCGAGCTCCAAGAAAAGAAAATACGCCATGAGTTGGCATTAGAATATCAAGGAACATAAAAGATAAAAATTTGTATGGTAACATACAAATAAAAACAAAATTAAAACTAAAGAAAAACAATTATTGTTCCAAAGATGTGATGTTCGATCGAATAATTGAGAGGAATGGAAACATTCATGCAATGCAGAACAAAAATAAAAATAACATATTAACAAAAATAAAAATCTGGTGTGAAACACTCACACAACCTTCTCTTGCCAATGTAAATAATTAATAATAAACCTAACATTATTAATAAAATATTAGAAATAAACAAAAACTAACCTCAAAAATATAACCTTATTTTGATCATGAGTGAATGACGCAAAATGAAAATCGAACTCAATTTGGCTTAAAAAAAACGGAAAATCACACTTTCACGCTAAACTAGGCTCTGTAGAGAAAAATTCTATAAATAAAAGTTGTAAATCTCTTAATTTTCTATAAATTTTATATTAAATACTTTTGTCGTAAAGTGCATACTAAGGCCGAAATCTTAAAAAAATCGATTTTTCACACGTTTTCGTGAGAAAAAACCGAAAATCGCTAATTACTGCTAAACTAAGCGTTATTCAAAAAAATGCTTGCAATAAAAGTTGTAGGTTTTTAAATTCTCTACAACTTTTATTATATACATTTTTGCTCTAAAATTAATATTAAAGCCGTAATCTTAAAAAAACACTTTTTTTACGTAAAAACACCCTCACCAAGAATTTCAGCAAACATGGCGCCTACCCTATCTTTTAGAGAATAAAAAATTGAGTAAATGAGGCGATTTAAAAGAAATCGTAGGACCAGTTTTTGAAAAAATCGCAAAAAAGTGAAAAATTATACGAATAAACTACTATTTCCGGTTGACCGATTTTGATGAAAATGTTCGTGTCGGGTCCGGTAGTAGTATGTAACTTAAGTTTCAAGTTTCAAGTTCGTACAATGTTCCGTTCTTGAGATATTCTGTTCACACACACACACACACACACACACACACACACACACACACACACACACACACACACACACACACACACACACACACACACACACACACACACGCGCGCGCGCACACACACACACACACACACACACATACACACACACACACACGTACACACACGTACGCTCACACACGCGCGCACACACACACACACACACACACACATACACACACACACACACACACACACACACACACACACACACACACACACACACACACACACACACACACACACACACACACACACACACACACAGACCAATCGCTAAAAACATGATTTTTGGGTTCAGGGGGTCTGAAAACGTGTAGATCCGGTGAAAACTCGATTTCAAAAAATCGACATGAAAACAATACTTTCCTTCCTATATATTCATATAGGCAAGAGAAAGTAAAAATGTATCACTATTATGTCGGTACCATTAATATATATTTATGAGCTAACGGTTACATTTAATTGATTGTTTTCTTTTACTTTTTACAACGATTATTTTTAACGGATATTTAAAATAAACTATTTTCTTTGCTTTTATTAAATACATTAATTTTTTAACAACATAATTAATCGCTAATTATGTGCGATACACATCTCAGAAAAGAAAACGTGAAGGAAGGATCCACTTGTTGAGAAGCGTTGAATGAATGGTTCGCAATTGTAACTTAGCAAAGTGTTAGTGTCAATGGTCCAATCCTTAAAATCAAGGTAAAAGATTTTACTAAAAAGTTAAACATTGTTCTGATATCCTTTTATTTGTTTCCTGTGTATATGGATAGAACTTGCATGTAAAATCTATGTATATGATAATTTTAATAAAATACAGAATCGTATGCGCCACATTTTACGAATTTGTTTATTAAGGCCAGCCGTTTAATTAAGCCAAAATGCCTCCCCCCCCCACGATGTGCCAAAATTATTCGGAATTGACTGTATTATGTATTACGCTTTTGCCCTAAAATGCATGTTGTTGTTTAGGTCATCAGCCAAAAGGCTGGTTTGAACCTGTAGAGGTTTTACTAAGTTAAACGAGGAGTAAGGTGGTTTACCATTACCTTCCTCACTGAGTGGAAAAGTACGCTTATCAGCATGCCGGGCCCTCTGAAAAGCACATATTTTCCACTCTGCAAATGACACCTTCACTTCATTCACCACAGGGTCTACCTGTATAACAAAATTCATTACTTTCAGAGGAGATAACTCTGATTAGTGTCTTTTACACCTTTACCTCTTCTGTTCTTAAATGATTCAGTCATTTAATTGGCTGACCTTGTGATAAGAAATAGAACTATTTATTTTAGCCCTGAAACGAACAGATTGAGTGTAAATAATTTGACACTCTACCTGTCTGTTATGGGCAGCTAAAATGCATATTTAGACAGTAATTTAAAAAAAAATTGTTATATAATTATTTGTAAATTTCCTGAAAACACGAACCGTTCTCGAGCTCTTTTAGAGTTAAAACTCTGTGTTTTAACAGGAAACTGTAGTCTAAAATAAGAGATGCGTTCATACGCACACTCACGGACATTCTTCCAAGAAACAATTTGTTTCTTTCTGAGGTTTATGAAACGTAAAAGCAGTTGAAATCCGAGTATTTAAACTTGTTAGCTAATAAAAGATCGTATTTTTGAAATAGAGTTAATTTGTTAAAATCTTTTTATTTGTTTACTTTTCAAGGAACTAGTAAATAAAAGTACATTTAAGTGTAAGAAAAAAAATATTTTTGTTTTCTGGTAGTATAATCCGCTTATAAGGTAAAGCCACCAACCGAAAGCCTTAAAACACTTTTAAGTCATTCACGGGTGCTCATAATTTCCAAAAAATAAAATGTGAATAAATTTATTTTAATAACGATTTCACTGGAATTAATTTCGGGTAAAACCACTTGGTTTAGAGAAAAAACATTTTTTTAAAAACAGCTAAGAGTGAATAAGCTTTATAGGTTTCTTTATTTTTACTTTCTCTTGCTTATATGAATATATAGGAAGAGGAAAGTATTGTTTTCATGTCGATTTGTCGAAATCGAGTTTTCACCGGATCTAGCCTATACTTTGTTTTTTGTTTTTTTTTGTTTAACGTCCGACTGTTCTGCAATTACTGCTAATGCAGACAGTGAAGGGTGAAATGATATTTTGTAACGTATGAAAAAATGCCATGCCTGAATGGGATTCGAACCCAAGACCGCATGATGAGAGGCGAGCACGTTACCAACTGCGCCAATGCGGCCGGTTACGTTTTCAGACCCCAGAACCCAAAAAAATTCAAGAACGAAACAGCGTACAAAGTTGAAACTTGAAACTTATGTTAGGTACTGCAAGAAAACACGACACGAACATTTTCAGCAAAGTCAGTCAACCGGAAGCAGTAATTTTTTATATCATTATTCGATTTTTTGCGATTTTCTCAAAAATGGCTCCTACGATTTCTTTTAAAATCGCCTCATTTACTAAATTTTTTATGCTTTACTAGATGAGGTAGGCACCATGTCTGCTGAAATTCTTGGGGAGGTTCTTTTCTCGTAACCAAATTGTTTTTTTAAGATTGCGACTTACGCACAAATTTATATAATAAAAATTGTAAATAATTTAAAATCCTAGAACTTTTATTTCAAACTTTTTTCGTATAACGCTTAGTTAAGCGTTAATTAGCAATTTTCTGTATTTTCTTACGAAAACGTGTAAAAAAATTGATTGTTTTAAGATTTCAGCCTTAGTATGCATTTTACGACAAAAGTGTGTGATAAAATTGATAGAAAATTAAAAGATATACAAGTTTTATTGAAGCATTTTTATCTACAGAGCTAGTTTAGTGTGAGCGATTTTCCGTATTATTAAGCCAATTAAGGTTGATTTTTTTTGCATCATTCACTCATGATTGAAATAAGATTATATTTATTGAGGTTAGTTGTTTTGCGTATTTCTAATGTTTTATTACTAATGTCAGATTTTATGTTTCATTATTTGCATTATCAAGAGAAAGTCGTTTGTGTTTCGCACCGTATTTTAAAATTATATTGAGCGTTTTTGTTACTGGGAACGCAACTGTATTTTTTTAAAATCGATTTCTAGAAGATAAAAATATACCTTAGGGTGCAATCATTTACTCTAAGCCCTTACGCAGTAAATTCTACTTGAGTTGTTTTATTATTTTATTGGTTGTATTTCGTAGAATTGTAAAATCAGTGGTAGAAACATTTAAGAACAAAAATATCAGAAAACAATTTGGATTTAGTCGCCTTTGACTTTGTTCTTATGAGCGCTAGAGAGTAAACTAACTTTTTAGATTAACTTTTTACTTTCTCAAGCCTATATGAGTAGCCTATCGTCTATAGGAAGTAAAGTATTGTTTTCATGTCGATTCTACGAATCAAGTTTACACTGGGTATACACGTTTTTAGACCCCTGAACCCAAAAAACATGTTTTTAGCGATTGATCTCTGTGTGTGTGTGTGTGTGTGTGTGTGTGTGTGCGCGCGCGCGCGCGTTCGCGTGTGTGAACAGGATATCTCAAGAACGGAACATTGTACGAACTTGAAACTTAAGTTAGATACCACTAGAGAACCTGACATGAAAATTTTTATCAAAATCGGTCCACCGGAAGTAGTAGTTTAATTGTGTCATTTTTCACTTTTTTGCGATTTTCTCCATAACGGGGCCTACGACTTTTTTAAAAATTGCCACATTTACTAAATTTTGTTATCCTCTACAAGTTAGGGTAGGCGCTATGTCCGCTAAAATTCGTGGAGAGGCTGATTTTACGTAAAAATATTGTTTTTTTTAAGATTGCGGCTTTAATTTGAATTTTCGCGCAAAAATGTAGATAATAAAAGTTGTAGATTTTTAAAAATTTACAACTTTTATTTACAACATTTTTTTGTATAACGCTTAGTTTAGCAGTTTTTAGCGATTTTCTGTTTTTTTCTCACGAAAACGTGTAAAACAATTGAATTTTTTAAAGGGTTTAGCCTTCATTTTTAGATTTCAGCATGCATTTTATGACAAAAGTGTACAAAATAATTTATAAAAATTAAAAGATCTAAAACTTTTAATTAAAGCATTTTTCTCTACAAAGCCTAGTTTAGCGGGAAAGAGTGATTTTCCGTATTTTTAAGCTAAAATAAGGTTTTTTTTCATTTTACGTTGTTTACTAATGATTAAATACAGGTTAGATTGTTCGTAACTGCATTGGCAAGAGAAAGTCTTGAGTGTTTCACACCAAATTTTTAAAGAGGAAAATGACGCGCTTTTTTTATGGTCTGGAGAATTACTTTTAGAGCTAACATTTAGCGTTGTAGACTGTAGCCGCTAATGACCGAACCGTCAATGCGACTTTAGACTGAATTTCAGTTATAGTTTTTCAGAATGTAGAAAATTGGAGGTTGATTTCTTTATTAGGTTGAACTAGGAAAGCGTAAAAAGAGCGTGAAAGATTTTTTTAATCGTAGCGTGAAAGAGTGATTTTCCGTATTTTTAAGCTAAAATAAGGTTTGTTTTTATTTTACATTGTTTACTAATGATTAAATACAGGTTAGGTTGTTCATAATGAAGGGCACAGGGAATAAAGGGGCTTAGTCACTTTTTCATATATTTTCAGAATTTCGAATTTTAGATTCAAAACTCGATCGCATCTATTATAAAAGTTTAAAATGTGTTTTGATATGTTAACATTGTAGTTATATCCTCTAAAATTATTATTAGGAATACAAAATTGAATATTACAGTTGAATAATTATTAAAGTAACTGTTTTTAGGTAAAAGTACACTTAATACAGGGAATAAAGCGGCTAAAGACCCTGGACTTAGCCCGTTTATTCCCAAAAAAATGTATAGGCTATACCAATGTTTTAATAACACACACAATATGAAAATTTCTCACAAAAATTTGTCTTTATTAATAAAGGAATACGTTATAAATGTTTTAAAAAAGTAAAATTAATGAATGGCTAAACATAATTTCTTCCCTTAGCTGATTTGTTTGGTTTACTGCATGTGAGGTAAGTTATCAAAGAATCGTTGAGCCTTCTCACTGCAAAAACGTTTCAGGTTTTGTAGATCGTTGTACTTCTCTTTTGAAAATTGGTAACGGTCCTGTAAATAAAACACCTATCTCAGTAACAATAAAATCTCGTTGAATATGAAATTCCATAATTAGTAAGAAAATAAATAAATTCAGACGTCATACATTATATTAATATTTTTATAACCAAAATTGTGCTTTCTTTAGTTATGTTCAGGGGTTTATGTCGAACAGGGCATTATTTCTATTGGTTAACATACTTTCCATATAAATGTTTTTCAAAGATGGTATAGAAACCAATCATAGTTACAATTTGTATTTATTATTTTAATATTAGAATAGTATGATTACTTACGCAAGTAGCTGATTGAGGGTATCATGAATTGTCCTTGTAAATCACCAGTAACCTCGGGTGTTTTCAAAATTGAAGCCTTCTCAAATCCTCCATTGTACGACGATCGAAACTTGACTTCAGAAAAGTCTTTGCATATCAAAAACTCCTTTATTGGTCTGCTAAGGAAATTCTTTTTCTTGTACAGCTTGTCGAGATGATCATTCCAGTTGAGGAAAACATTTTCCTCCAATCCACATGTGTCAGGAATATTGTGTAACAGTTTCACATGAAATGGGGTTGGTTTTGATCTAGCACCTTGAAATGTTTCCAACCAGTCTTCAGGTGTTTCACATCTTGCTTGTTTTAGGATAAGTCCGACATTTTTATCCACTTCCATGTAACTATGTCCTCGTACTGGAAATACCATTGTTATCTTGTCGAATCTTTTTTCTGCGTGGATAAGGTAATGCATAAATCGAAAAACTGTGTAATTTTTATTTTGTCCACTGCAGGAGTCACTGTATATTTCTATTTCTCTTACTTCTTGTGAGAGACTGTTATGCACAAAATCATGAAACAAAGAGCAGACGTCATTGGCGCCCTTTTTGCTACGTGTTTCCGGGTACAAAAAAAAAACTGTCTGAATTTGACAGAATATGTCCATTGAAAACAAACAGAGACAATTGCCTTTTGTAGTACACATCATTCGTGGATATATTAGGCATCGGTAAATTTCTGCCATAGTCCATGCATACAGCCTGTTTCTCTTTGGTTTTCTTACATGCTTTTCTGACATTGGTCTTTTTGGTATAAAACATTTCGGCTCTTTTCAAGTGAACAGTAGTTTCCACCTCTGCTTTTCTTAGGGTTTTTTCCAAATCTTTCTTCCTTTTGTCATTAACACAACTGTTTATTTCCAGTGTTAAAGCTTTGATCTTAACTTTTCTTTCATCGCAATATGAACAGGTATCGGTCCTTGGATAACCGAAACCTATTTTGAATTCAGTAGTAAAAATAGTTCGATATAGGCCTATTTCGTACAACCCTTTTACATTGGGGTATTTTTCTTTAAATAAATAGTACATTTAACGTACGTTAAGACATTCATCCAAATACTTTTTCTTGGAGTCTTTTAGACCATAGTGACTATTTCGGGAGTTAAATGATGAGATATGGTCCCTCATCAGATCCTTAGTTGCTTCTGGTAATTTCCAAGGTCGATTGTCATGTTTTCCTTTTTTGTTTTTTGGGCTTTTGCCACTTTCTTGTAAGCTTCTTACAAGCCGCTCTACCCTTTTTTTTACCAATCCCATGAATAGATAAGAAAGCTGTTCTACATACTTCTAAATCACTGGTGACATTCCCATCAACCTTACCCCTCGCTCTATATTTACAACAACTTTGCCTATTTTTAGGACCATCGACAGTTCGTGGTCTACGTCTTGAAATTGGGATGAGTGTAATCAAGCCACAAAGACAACTATCTTGTTAATCTGATGTGTGCATAAGATTGAAACTCTGAATAATTTGTTTCCTGGTAATTACGTCCACCCTATCAAAACATTTCAGTCTGCAATTACAAGCAGGCCCTGTAATATGGCTCATTAAATTGATTTTCTTTCTTACCTCAGATATTCTTCCAAACTTTTTCCTTTTCTTAGAACCACCTGATTTAATGTTATTAACTTGCACATTTTCGCTTTCTTCCATGATTACACCAACCACTAAACCACTTGCGAATAAAAAAACTTACACGCACATTAAACTTATAACAAAACTACTAACTTTTATAATATTGCACAGAAAAATATACACTAGCTAAGCTAGACCTATTGACGACCGTATACTACTGTATCCACCAACAAACTGGCAAATATTGACAATTTAACAACGGAACATTCATGTCGGTACAAGAAAACTTCCGGCCGATACCGTTCTTTCCATGAATCCGTGGACTTGACCCCTTCATTCCCAGGAACGTATAACACATCAGATTCAGCATTAAAAACACTACAAGTTACCGTTTATAACTAAAAAAACATTTTTTTGGACTTAGCCCCTTTATTCCCTGTGCCCTTCAACTGCATTGGAAAAAGAAAGTCTTGAGTGTTTCACACCAGATTTTTAAAGCGGAAATGTCGCGCTCGTTTCCTGGTCTGGAGAATTAAATTTAAAGCTCCCCGTTAGCTTTCTCGACTGTAACCGCTAATGACTGAACCGTCAATGTGACTTTAGATGAACTAATACAAAAGACTGAATTTCAGTTATATTTTTTTCAGAATATAGAAAATTGGAGGTTGATTTATTTCTTTATTAGGTTAAACTAGGAAAGCATTTTATCATCATTTAAAGGTTATGAATCTTCGCTTTCTGACAGATAATTCCGGGGTTTCCATTAATCTTTATTTGATATTTCATAGTATTACTTTATTTTATATTAACCGTATTTTTATATCGTATGAAATAGGTGAAAATGTATTTACATTTTTTTATTAAACTTTGTTAGTTATTGGTGAAACGTAATTAAATTTGATTTACGGTGTAAATTTAATTCTCTTTAAAAGTAATGTTTTGGTGCTAGTTTTTTAAAATGTCATCTGTTATTTTCCTTTGTTCCTCCGTCCGTTATACCCAAGTGTGAAAAACTAAGAGATAGAAACAAACGGTTTTCGGATTGGTAATCTACATTACATATTAATGGGCTTAAATTGGGGTTAAAGTTCCGGTTTAGATCAGACGTGGCCCAAAACTGGAAGTCAAAAAATCAAAGTCGGATTTTCTATACGAAAATAATGTTATTTGATTCCTGTTTAAGAGTAAATAGAGAAATCACTAATGGTTTTTGCCATTAGTCAAAGGTAAGCCTTTTTAATAATTGCCACCAGTTATAAGTCACCTCATGTCGTCTCATGAAAGGAATTTTAATTCTCACTTGGTCTATATGAATATAATAGGATATGAAAGCATTTTTTCATTTCAGTTTTCGAAATCGACGGTTTACTGGACGTACACGTTTCCATTACCCCTGAAACCATACATGTTTTAGCGATTGGTCTGTGTGTGTGTGTGTGTGTGCGTGTGCGTGCGCGCGCGCGTGTGTGTGTGTAGCCGGCCGCATTGGCGTAGTTGGTAACGTGCTCGCGTCTCATCATGCGGTCTTGGATTAAAATCCCATTCAAACCCGGCATATTTTCATACGTTACAAAAATCATTTCATCCTTCACCGTCTGCATTAGCAGTAATTGAAGAATAGTCGGTCGTTAAAAAAAAAAAATAAAAAACCTGTGTGTGTGTGTATGTGTGTGTGAACAGAATATCCCAAGAACACAACATCGTACGATCTTGTAACATAAAACTTAAGTTAGACACCATTAAAGAATCCAACACAAACATTCCATCTCCCCTGAAATCATAAACTAACCCCTACCTTAAATTATACCTTTAGTCCACTTTCAGTACAATGCATGCCTTCCTTTCCCCAAGATAATAGGACTCCCACAAAACTGAAAAAGGCCACTGAAATATAAAATAAAATAAAAGAGCCGCTCTTAAACCCACTTGTCCCTTAATTTAAATTTTCCACAAATAACTTCTAAAAATGAATTACCTCCTTTCAAGTCCCAGTTCCAATGTCCCAAGAACCAGAATCCTGTTTCCTATTTAAACTATAAAATTCCCCCCTAAATTCCCCTACACAAACATTTTCATCAAAAACGGTCTATCAAAACTAGCAGTAGTTTATTCATGTCATTTTTCAATTTTTTACTATGTAAAACAAAAATGGCTTCTACGATTTTTTTAAAAGTGTGTTTAACTGCGTTTTGTATGGTCTACAAGCTAGAGTAGTCGCCATGTCTGCTGAAATTCTTGGGGAGGCTGTTTTTTAATATTTCGACCTTAAAATGCATTTTAAGGCAAAAGTATATGTATACAAAGTTGTAGAATATATAAAACCTACCACTTTTAATCCTAAAATTTTGTTGGACAACGCTTAATTTTTCAGTAATTAGGGTTTTTTTTTGTTTTTTCATGAGTATCTGTAAAAAAATTAATTTTTTAAGATTTCAGCCTTAGCATTTTACGACAAAAGTTTATAATCAAATTTATAGGAAATTAAAAGATCTACAACTTTCATTAGAACATTTTTTTCTCTACAGAGCCTAGTTTAGCGTGAAAGAGTGATTTTTCGTATTTTTAAGCCAAACTAAGGTTGATTTTCCTTTAGAATCATTCACTCATGATTAAAATAAGGTTGTGTTTTGAACTTAGTTTCATGCGGTCTTGGGTTCGAATCCCATTCAGGCACGGCATTTTTTCATACGTTACAAAAAATCATTTCATCATTCACCGTCTGCATTAGCAGTAATTGCAGAACAGTCGGACGTTAAACAAAAAAAAAGAACTTAGTTTTTGTGTTTATTTCTAATGTTTTATTACTAATTTTAGGTTATATTGTGTATTATTTGCATTGGCAAGAGAAAGTCTGTGATTGTTTCACACAAGATTTTTTTTATTTTTTTATTTCTATCAATACCGTATTGTTACCGGTTTTTCCAGATTTTTGATATTCCGGACGAAATTAGTCCGAATAAACGAGGTACTACCTGATTACGATGATTATTGTAAGTAATTGGTAGACTAAATTTTTGAATAAAAAGCGTTGGGTAGTTTGACTTATATTTTAGATCGTAAAACGTAGAAAAGTGAAATAAAAATCTGACCTTTGATAAAAATCTAAAACAAATGGTCACCGTGTGTTGATGTTTATAACAAAAATAAATTACGGTTTCAGATAAAACCTTTTATGAAGTGGACTATCTGAATATTCTCAAGCCACTGCCATCAAAATATATTTTATGATCATCATATTTTAGTACCTTTATATAAAAAAGAACAAAAATGAAAATACTGTATCCTAACTCAATTTTTATGACACTACCAGAGTGAACTTCCCATCTGGACACTTTGCCATTATTCTAGTATTCCCATTTCATAAACTTCAATTAGATTAGAGTAATTTTTTAGTCCTGTTATCCAATTATTAATGTCTGGTAATTTTTTCGAAGCAAGGGAAATTTGGTTTTGTGATACGAAGTTGGTAGCCCTACTCAACCAGTACAGATACGGTAGTGTGAGTTGATTCTCCTTGAGCTGTGTAAAATTTTGTGCCATTTCCGGTCGGTTTACGAACAGAATGTCTTTTACCATAGAACAACGGGTTTTCATTCTTGAACAATATTTTGCTACAAAATCGTATGCGAGTGTAAAAGAATCATTTCAAATTAAATTTTTTGGTGTTCCTCCACTCTATTCTAGTCAATTTCTAGGCTAACTAACTGATTTTTAGAGGCAGGTATTGTTTGCAGCAGAAAACGTAGTGGTCGACCAACTCTCTTGACAGATGACGTTAAGAGAATGTGAAAACAAGATTGCTCAATTCTCCACGGAAAACTTTACAAAAACTTTCCTCGCATGTTGATTTGTCATGTTCGAGTGCTCAGAAAGCAGCTAAAAAAAATGAAATTGTATCCGTATCACATACGATTAGTTCTAGAGCTTCAGCCTCCAGATTTAAACATGAGATTGTTTTAGGATAAAAGACATTCTGTTCGTAGCACGACCGGAAATGGCACAAAATTTTACACAGCTCAAGGAGAATCAACTCACACTGCCACCAGTATAGATATGGTCTATACTGGTTGAGTAGGGGAAGGAGTACGAGGGGAAAGGGGGAAATATCAGTGCGCATGTGTGACTGCTTTAATTTTAGTACGACAAACATAACAACTTATACTATACCCAAAGCATTTACAGTATATCGAGGAACTTTTTGTAGGTTAACTCTACGAATATAACTGTTTTTTACCGTAAACATAAATGTCGGTTTCTCGAAAACGTGGTCGAGCTATCCACAGTGCTGAACGCAATGTAATAAAATGTTATGAAGTTGAAGCTAAACAAAAATGCCTATCCGTGCCTCTTAACAAAAGCCGTGAGCGAGTGGCTAACTACTGTGATGTTTCTCTTTCCACAATTCGAAAAATAAAGAAGGAAATTAAGGACGTGAAGAAGCTATTCTTTAACAGTTTTGTTGACACCTGGTAAAAAAAGAAAACGTTAAGGTAGATACTAGAGAGACTGATAATGAAATCGCCGATGACAGCAATAGTAAAGAAGGCGATTCATTCGTAATTACAGTAAATCAAACATTTCTAGTCATGTAATTAAGCTATAGGCAATATTACAGGTCATATTTTTATTTCTTATAAGGTTTATGAAGAAAACATTTTCTCGGAATAAACCACAGCTTACAAAATGTAGCTATATAGAAACTGCACGGTAGTGAAATGTACTAGTAGTGTCTCACTGTTGAGGTTGGTATCACTGCAAGTATTTCACTTCCGTTCCTCACAGCCTATACATTCGCAAAAGGCAATCTCGTGACTTCAGTATCTATACCTAAGAACAATAGCTTGTTTAAATCTGGAGGCTGAAGCTCTTGGATTGATCGTACGCAATACGGATACAATTTCAATTTTATAGCAGTTTTCTGAACACTCGATTATGACAAACCAACTTGCGAGGAAAGGTTTCGTAAACTTTTCCGAGGAGGATTGAGCAATCTTTTTTTCACATTCTCTAAAACGTCATCTGTCAATGGTCGACCACTAATTTTTCTGTCGCGACACTACCTGTCACTCGTTAAAGACGTTATACGTCTCGTTGATACGTTAAAGAAAGTAGAGAAGAGGACGTATTTATTTATAATAATAGTTTAGAGCATGTAGAAACAGTGAAGTTCCTAGGAGTATCTCTAGATAGATTTTTGTTGTGGAACTTTTATACCAATCAAGTTTGTAATAAAATTTTATCTGGGGTATTTGCAACAAATTGCCAGATTATATGATAAAAAATTACTAATGGCAGCTCATCATGGCCTCATTCTGTCTCATATCCGTTATGGTATCTTAGTATGGGGTAATTCTAGCATGGGTCATATGAATAGAGTTTTAAAAATTCAAAAGAAAGCTATTAAGTGTGTGGTGGGAGCTAACCAGCTAACCTCATCCACACCACTATTTAAGGAGCTTTAATTGGTTACAGTTCCCTCTCTCTCTACATTTTTGAGGTGATTATGTATGTTAGGCAAAATAATTTTATGCGAAATTTCAATGTTCACAATCATAAAACAAGAAACAGAAATGATTATTATGTGGCTAATCACTCCACAAAATTGTTTGAACAAAAACCTGCTTATGCACGGAGAAAATTCATGAATAAATTACCCCAATTTTTAAAATGTTGTTATAATTTGCATTCCTTTAAAATAATCTGAAAATTACTTGATCGGTGAAACTTTTTAAAGCGTACAAAAATTTCTTTCTTGATAGTAGTGATACATTGTGTGATTCTTATATATATATCAGGTGTTGTAGCTGACATGTCATATACTCCTCCTGGAGTCTCCAGGACGCAAAAAAAATCGGTTTGTTAGCCTAGAAATTGACATTTTTTCTGGTGGAGAAACGCCAACAAATTTAATTTGAAATGATTCTTTTACACTGGCGTACGATTTCGTAATAAATGATTGTTCAAGAATTAAAACGCGTTATTCTAGCATAAAAGACATTCTGTTTGTAACACGACCAGAAACGGCACAAAATTTTACTCAGCTCAAGAAGAATCAACTTACACTGCCGTATATATTACCGGTTGAGTAGAGGGCTACCAACTTCCTGTCACAAAACAAAATTTCCTTTTCTTAGAAAAAAAATTACCAGACACAAAAAATTTATAATTAGGTAACAGGACTAAAATATTACTGTAATATTGAAAAAATAAATTTTCGAATATTTTTGACGAATTTTTACTTTCTCTTGCGTAGATGAATATGTTATGTAGGAAGGAAAATGTTGTTTTCATGTCGATTTTTTGAAATCGAGTTTTCACCGAATATACAAGTTTTCAGACCCCCTGAAGCCAAAAAACATGTTTTTAGCGATTGGTGTGTGTGTGCGCGCGCGCGTGTGGTGTGTGTGTGTGTGTGTGTGTGTGTGTGTGAACAGAATATCCTAAGAATAGAACATCTTACTAAGTTGAAACTTGAAAAATAAGTTAAGATACCACTAGAGGACCCGACACAAACTTTTTCATTAAAATCGGCCAACCGGAAGTAGTAGTTGATTTGCATCACTTTTCACTCTTTTGCGATTTTTTTAAAAATCGCCTCATTTACTACATTTTTTATGCTGTACAAGATAGAGTACGCGCCATGTCTCCTGAAATTCTTAGGGAGGAAATATTTTATTACAAATGTTAGTTTATACTATTCATTGTTTACACTGGCAAGAGAAAGTCACGTAAGTGTTTTACAGCAGTGTTTTTTACTTTCTCTTGCCTATATGAATATATAGGAAGGAAAGTATTGTTTTCATGTCGATTTTTCAAAATCGAGTTTTCACCGGATCTATACGTTTCCAGACCCCCTGAACCCAAAAAACATGTTTTTAGCGATTGGTCTGTGTGTTTGTCTGTGTGTTTGTGTGTGCGTGTGTGTGTGTGTGTGTATGTGTAAACAGAATATCTCAAGAACGGAACATCGTACGAACTTGAAACTTAAGTTACATACCACTACCGGACCCGACACGAACATTTTCATCAAAATCGGTCAACCGGAAGTAGTAGTTTATTCGTATAATTTTTCACTTTTTACGATTTTCTCAAAAACTGGTCCTACGATTTTTTTTAAAATCGCCTGGTTTATTCAAATTTTTATTCTCTACAAGATAGGGTAGGCGCCATGTTTGCTGAAATTCTGCGTGAGGCTGTTTTTACGTAAAAACATTTTCTTTTTAAGATTGCGGCTTTAATATGCATTTTAGCGCAAAATGTTATATAATAAACGTTGTAGAGAATGTAAAATTCTACAACGTTTATTTCAAACATTTTTTTGTATAACGCTTGGTTTAGTGGTAATTAGCGATTTTCTGTTTTTTTCTCACGAAAACGTGTGAAAAATCGATTTTTTAAAGATTTCGGCCTTAGAAAGCATTTTACGACAAGTGTGTATAATAAAATTTGTAGAAAATTAAATGATCTACAACTTTTATTTAGAGCTTTTGTTTGTACAGTCCCTAGTTTAGCGTGTAGGTGCGATTTTCCGTATTTTTAAGCCAAACTGAGGTCGATTTTAATTTTACGTATTTCACTAATGTTTTTTGAGGTTAGTTTTTTGTTTATTTCTAATATTTTATTACTAATGTTAGGTTTATTGTTCATTATTTTCATTGGCAAGAGAAAGTTGTGTGAGTGTTTCACACCAGATTTTTTACTTTCTCTTGCCTATATGAATATACAGGGTGATTCATGAAGTTCTCCCCCCACTTCTACAGCACAT
This sequence comes from Catonia carolina, assembly GCA_035578175.1. NCBI lineage: Eukaryota > Metazoa > Arthropoda > Insecta > Hemiptera > Achilidae > Catonia > Catonia carolina. The sequence goes on along the minus strand of JAQMRL010000020.1, from coordinate 7,024,653 downwards.
TGTACTAGTAAAAATAATGAAAAAATGTTATATAAACATAGGTCCGAAAACGCTTCGTTAGCGAGTTACAGCTAGCGAAAGTTTCGCCTGGATTTCAGTTCACCAGGTGAAATGAGGTCTTCCTGGAATTCTGGTAAGGTAGATTAAGGGGCGAATTCAATCATTTCTTATGGTTTTTGATCTGATAAATTGAATAAAACAGGTCCCAGAACTGTAAGTTAAATAGTTTTTGAGAAAACCAGTGTCAAATGCAAAAAATGGAGTGAAAATCACATTTTTTCATCTTTGGGCAAGAATAACTTTGTTATTTCACCAAGAAACAGTTAAAATTTTTCAATAAAAAATGGAGAAAATTTTATTCTGAACAAACCGATGTAAATAAAGTACACAGAAAGCGAATAGTTTTTGAGAAAACCAGTGTCAAATGCAAAAAAATGGAGTGAAAAAAACACATTTTTTCATTTTAGTTTTTCCGGTTAATTTTACTTTGTACTCTTATGAATAAAAACTCATTTAATCAAACATCTATTCGCTTTCTGTGTACTTAATTTACACCGGTTTGTTCAGAATAAAATTTTCTACATGTTTTATTGAAAAATTTTAACTGTTTTATGGTGAAATAACACAGTTATCCTTGCCCAAAGATGAAAAAATAAGTTTTTCACTCCATTTTTTGCATTTGACACTGGTTTTCTTAAAAACTATTTAACTTACAGATCTGGGACCTGTTTTATTCAATTTATCAGATCAAAAACCATAAGAAATGATTGAATTCGCCCCTTAATCTACCTTACCAGAATTCCAGGAAGACCTCATTTCACCTGGTGAACTGAAATCCAGGCGAAACTTTCGCTAGCTGTAACTCGCTAACGAAGCGTTTTCGGACCTATGTTTATATAACATTTTTTCATTATTTTTACTAGTACAATGTGCTGTAGAAGTGGGGGGAGAACTTCATGAATCACCCTGTATAGGAAGGAAATTATTGTTTTCATGTCGATTTTTTGAAATCGAGTTTTCACCGGATCTATACGTTTTCAGACCCCCTGAACCCAAAAAATATGTTTTTAGCGATTGGTGTGTGTGTGCGTGTGTGTGCGTGCGTGTGTGTGTGTGTGTGTGTGTGTGCGTGTGTGTGCGTGCGTGTGTGTGTGTGTGTGCGTGTGTGTGAACAGAATATCTCAAGAACGGAACATCGTACAAACTTGAAACTTGAAACTTAAGTTACATACCACTACTGGACCCGACACGAACATTTTCATCAAAATCGGTCAACCGGAAGTAGTAGTTTATCCGTGTAATTTTTCACTTTATTGTGATTTTCTCAAAAACTGGTCCTACGATTTTTTTTACAATCGCCTGGTTTACTCAATTTTTTATTCTCTACAAGATAGGGTAGGCGTCATATTTGCTAAAATTCTGCTAGAGGCTTTTTTTACGTAAAAACATAGTTTTTTTAAGATTACGGCTTTAATATGCAATTTAGAGCAAAAATGTATATAATAAAAGTTGTAGAGAATTTAAAATTCTACAACTTTTATTTCAAACATTTTTTGTATAACGCTTAGTTTAGCGGTAATTTGCCATTTTCTGTTTTTTTCTCACGAAAACGTGTGAAAAATCGATTTTTTTAACATTTCTGCCTTAGTACTCATTTTACGACAAAAGTGTGTAAAATTAAATTTATAGAAAATTAAAAGATCTACAACTTTTATTTAAAGCATTTTTCTCTTTAGAGCCTACTTTAGAGAGAAAGAGTGATTTTCTGTATTTTTAAGCCAAACTGAGGTTATTTTCATTTTGCGTCTTTCACTCATGATTAAAATAAGGTTATGTTTTTGAGGTTAGTTTCTTTGTTTATTTCTAATGTTTTATTACTAATGTTAGGTTTATTATTAATTATTTGCACTGGAAAAAGAAAGTTGTGTGAGTGTTTCACACCAGATTTTTTCTTATAGGCTATAACGAACCAACAACAAAGCTTACTGAGAACTTTCTATACTAATGATGTAACCTTACTTAATACTACCTTGTCAATGCTTTCTCAATGAAGCAACTTTGAACGTGCCCTTATTTTGTAGTTATGTACCCCATTGCCGACCGACCTGTCCTACCATTTATCGATTTTATAACTGAAGACAGATTTAGAGCATGATGCTATTAAGTTCCCCCCCCCCCCCGTACACTACTCTAATAGCAGCAAAGTTCATTCAAACTTTCTAGGTGTTCGTAGCCAAGTATTTTTTTTTAACAGTTTTGAACACTGATTTAAAACTACTACATTAAGTAACTGCATTAAAGGGGAAGTCTAGTACATCCAAAACACTAAAAAAAAAAATCTGGTGTGCAACACTCACACAACTTTCTCTTGCCAATACAAATAATTAACAATAAACCTAACATTAGTAATAAAACATTAGAAATAAACAAAAAACTAACCTCAATAAACATAACCTAATTTTAATCATGAGTGAAAAACGGAAAAGGAAAATCAACCTCAGTTTGGCTTAAAAATACAGAAAATAACTCTCTCACGCTAAACTAGGCTCTGTAGAGAAAAATGCTCAAACTAAAAGTTGTAGCTCTTTTAATTTCCTATAAATTTGATTATATACACTTTTGTCGTAAAATGCATACTAAGGCCGAAATCTTAAAAAAATCGATTTTTCACACGTTTTCGTGAGAAAAAAACAGAAAATGGCTAATTACCGTTAAACTAAGCGTTACACAAAAAAATGTTTGAAATAAAAGTTGTAGAATTTTAAATTCTCTACAACTTTTATTATATACATTTTTGCTCTAAATTGCATATTAAAGCCGTAATCTTAAAAAAACTATGTTTTTACGTAAAAAAAATCTCTAGCAGAATTTCAGCAAATATGACGCCTACCCTATCTTGTAGAGAATAAAAAATTGAGTGAACCAGGCAATTGTAAAAAAAATCGTAGGACCAGTTTTTGAGAAAATCACAAAAAAGTGAAAAATTACACGAATAAACTACTACTTCGGTTGACCGATTTTGATGAAAATGTGTTTTGTCGGGTCCGGTAGTGGTATATAAATAAAGTTTCAAGTTTCAAGTTCGTACAATGTTTCGTTCTTGAGATAATATATTCTGTTCACACACACACACACACACACTCACAGAAACACTGACCAATCGCTAAAAACATGTTTTTTGGGTTCAGGGGGTCTGAAAACGTGTAGATCCGGTGAAAACTCGATTTCGAAAAATTGACATGAAAACAATACTTTCCTTCCTATATTTTCATATAGGCAAGAGAAAGTATAAATCTGGTGTGAAACACTCACACAACTTTCTCTTGCTAAATGCAAATTATGAACAATATAACTAACATTCTGCCCATAACAAACAGGTGGAGTGTCAAATTATTTACACTCAATCTGTTCGTTGCAGAACTAAAATAAATGGTTCTGTTTCTTATCACATGGTCAGACAATTAAATGACTGAATTATTTAAGAACAGAAGAGGTAGAGGTGTAAAAGACACTAATCAGAGTTATCTCTTCTGAAAGTAATGAATTTCATTATGCAGCCAAACCCTGTGGTGAATGAAGTGAAGGTGTCATTTGCAGAGTGGAAAAAATATATACTTTTCAGAGGGCCCGACATGCTGATAAGCGTACTTTTTCATTCAGTGAGTTGTGGCAATGGAAAACTACGTGACTCCCTGTTTTACTTAGTGAAGCCTTTACAGGTTCAAACCAGCCTACAGGCTGATCACCTAAACAACAACAATCTAACATTAGTAATAAAATATCAATAAAAATAATTTAATTTTAATCATGAGTGAAAGACGCAAAATGAAAATCAACCTTAGTTTTTTCTTAAAAATACGCCAAATCACTCTTTCACGCTAAACTAGGCTCTGTAGAGATAAAATGCTCTAAATGAAAGTTGTAAGGTCTTATAATTTCCTATAAATTTGATTATTCATTTTTTTCGTAAAATGTACAGACCTACCAAGGCTAAAATCTAAAAAAAAACAATTTTTTACACTTTTTCTTGAAAAAAAACATTAAATCGCTGATTCCTGAATCCTGGTTGAGAGGGCTGAGAAGCCCTATGATGGCGACATCGTGTTAAGGAACACCTGGTCGCTCGGGGAACAATTTTACTGAATAATTGCAACCTCATGAAATTTAGGGGGAATATTATAGTTTAAAATTAGGAAATAGGATTCTGGCTCTTGCGGGATTGGGACTGGGACTTCAAAGGAGGTAATGTATTTTAAGAAGTTACTCGTGGATGAAAATTTATATTAAGGGACAAGTGGGTTTAGGAGCGGCTCTTTTCTTTATTTTGTTTTTCAGTGGCCTTTTTCAGTTATGTGGGAGTTTTATTGTCTTGGGGAGGGGAAGGCACGCACCGTACTTAACGTGGACAAATGGTATAATTTTAGGTAGGGGTTAGTTTAAGATTTTAGGGGAGACGAAAAGGGTAGAGTTTGACATAATCACCGGCCTTTTATTTTCTATATAATAATAAAAATCTGGTGTGAAACACTCACACAACTTTCTCTTGCCAGTGCAAATAATTAACAATGAACCTAACATTAGAAATAAACAAAAAACTAACCTTAATAAACATAACCTAATTTTAATCATTTATATGAAAGACGAAAAATGAAACGATCGCAGTTTGCCTTAAAAATACGGAAAATCACTCTTTCACGCTAAACTAAGATCTGTACAAAGAAATGCTTTAAATAAAAGTTGTAGATCTTTTAATTTTCTATCAATTTCATTATATACACTTTTGTCATCAAATGCATACTAAGGCCGAAATGTTAAAAAAATCGATTTTTCTCACGTTTTAGTGTGAAAAAAACAGAAAATCGCTAATTACTGCTAAACTATGCGTTATACAAAAAAATGTTTGAAATAAAAGTTGTAGAATTTTACATTCTCTACAACTTTTATTATATAAATTTTTGCTCTAAATTGTATATTAAAGCCGTAATCTTAAAAAAAACTATGTTTTTACGTGAAAACAGCCTGACCCAGAATTTTAGCAAACATGACGCCTACCTTATCTTGTAGAGAATAAGAAATTGAGTAAACCAGGTGATTTAAAAAAAAAATCGTAGGACCAGTTTTTGAGAAAATCACAAAAAATTGAAAAATTATACGAATAAACTACTACTTCCGGTTGACCGATTTTAAAGAAAATGTTCGTGTCGGGTCCGGTAGTGGTATGTAACTTAAGTTTATAGTTTCAAGTTCGTACGATGTTCAGTTTTTGAGATATTTTGTTTACACACACACACACAGACCAATCGCTAAAATCATGTTTTTTGGGTTCAGGGGGTCCGAAAACGTATAGATCCAGTGAAAACTCGATTTCTTGAAATCGACATGAAAACAATACTTTCCTTCCTATATATTCATATAAGCAAGAGAAAGTAAAAAACTAACCTCAATAAACATAACCTAATTTTAATCATGAGTAAAATACGCAAAATGGAAAATCAACCTCAGCTTGACTTAAAAATATGAAAAATCACACTTTTACGTTTCAATTAAGAACAATAATCAACCCGATGACCCAATGAGATGAGAATGCCTACAAGAGGAAGGAAAAACAGGGATTCCACAGCAATACGTTACACAGTAATGTAATATTAGTACGATTGCAGTTGAAATGTGTTTTGAGAGATAGATTTTCAAATAACAGATTTGAGTAAACCGATGTTAAATGGCAATGAATGATTCGTTATTAGTAAATGTTTGTTTGGTAAACATGAGGACGAGATACACACAACGATCCGATGAAATCCAAAACTTAATTATTTACATAACCACATATACGAACAACGCTAAGTTCATCTCACTGGTATTATTTTCATATAAAAGTGTATTCCTCTTTCATTATATTCGAATTTCATTTTTACAACAGATCAGTAAATAAAAATCATTTCTTCAAATTATAATTTAAATTTTCTGTCTTTAGTAAAGAGTTCAACAGTATTTTATTTGATTTGTACAATATTTACAAAATCTAGTGTGAAACACTCACACAACGTTCTCTTGCCAATGCAAATAATTAACAATATAACCTAACATTAGTAATAAAATATTGGAAATAAACAAAAACTAACCTCAATAAACACACCTAATTTTAATCATTATAATATGAAAGACGCAAAATGATAATCAACCTCAGTTCGGCTCAAAAATACGGAAAATCACTCTTTCGCACTAAATTACTCTCTGTAGAGAAAAATGTTTTCAATAAAAGTTGTAGATCTTTTAATTTTCTATAAATTTTGTTATATATCTTTTTGTCATAAAATGCATCCTAAGGCCGAAATCTTTAGAAAATCGATTTTTTCACACGTTTTCGTGAGAAAAAACAGAAAATTGCTATTTACCGCTAAACTAAGCGTTATACAAAAAAATGTTTAAAATAAAAGTTGTAGAATTTTAAATTCTCTACAACTTTTGTTATATAAACTTTTGCGCTAAAATGCATATTAAAGCCGTAATCTTAAAAAAGTTATGTTTTTACGTAAAAACAGACTCACCAAGAATTTCAGCAAACATGGCGCCTACCCTATCTTGTAGAGAATAAAAAACTGAGTAAACCAGGTGATTTTAAAAAAAATGTACGACCAGTTTTTGAGAAAATCGAAAAAAAGTGAAAAATTGCACGAATAAATACTACTTCCGGTTGACCGATTTTGATGAAAATGTTCGTGTCGGGTCCGGTAGTGGTATGTAACTTAAGTTTCAAGTTTCAAGTTCGTACGATGTTCGGTTCTTGAGATATTTTGCACACACACACACACACACACACACACACACACACACACACACACACACACACACACACACACACACATACACACACACACACACACACACACACACCCACACACACACACACACACACACATACACACGCACACGCGCACGCACACACACACACACACACACACACACACACACACACACACAGACTAATCGCTAAAAACATGTTTTTTGGGTTCAGGGGGTCTGGGAACGTATAGATCCGGTGAAAACTCGATTTCGAAAAATCGACATGAAAACAATACTTTCCTTCCTATATATTCATATAGGCAAGAGAAAATAAAAAGATTGCGAAACTAAATCTAAAGGTATCATTTACAATTAAAACTTTTATACCGTTACGCAAAGAGGAAATTTTTATAAAGCCAGTCAACAAAATTCACTTGAGGAGTTAGCTACACTTAAGCCCTTTGCACCAATTGGAAGAGACAATTTTTCTAAACTGGGTAGTACACTTAACTCAAAATCGACAGTTTTTGACTTAACACCTTTATACCTATCACTACAGAATTATAATATCATGGACAGAACTGCGACAATAGGTCCATTTTGTCAGAGCCGAGCATCGTATAAGTCAGCCATTCTTAAGTCTTTCAAGATGTAAGTTTTCAACGAATTCCGCATTATGTGTGTTAATTTTGTTTTTTGTTTTGGACCTCTATCATGATTATTGATCAGTAAATTATTTGTAAAATCTATGTGTATAATACTGTTTTAGGTATATTTAATTCTGTTTGCATTATTCACTATTTTTACTTTCTCTTGCCTATATGAATATATAGGAAGGAAAGTATTGTTTTCATTTCGATTTTTCAAAACTGAGTTTTCACTGGATCTATACGTTTTCAGACCCCCTGAACCCAAAAAACATGTTTTTAGCGATTGGTCTGTGTGTCTGTGTGTGTGTATACAAAATATCTCAAGAACGGAACATCGTACGAACTTGAAACTTTAAGTTACATACCACTACCGGACCCGACACGAACATTTTCATCAAAATCGGTCACCGGAAGTAGTAGTTTATTCGTAGGATTTTTCACTTTTTTGCAATTTTATCAGAAACTGGTCCTACGATTTTTTTTAAAATCTCCTGGTTTATTCAATTTTTTATTCTCTACAAGATAGGGTAGGCGTCATGTTTGCTGAAATTCTGGGTGAGGCTGTTTTCACGTAAAAACATAGTTTTTTTTAAGAATACGGCTTTAATATGCAATTTAGCGCAACAATTTATATAATAAAAATTGTAGAGAATTTAAAATCCTACAACTTTTATTTCAAACATTTTTTTGTATAACGCTTAGTTTAGCGGTAATTTGCGATTTTCTGTTTTTTTCTCACGAAAAAGTGTGAAAAATTGATTTTTTTAAGATTTCGGCCTTAGTATGCATTTTACGACAAAAGTGTATATAATTAAATTTATAGAAGATTACAAGATCTACAACTTTTATTGAGAGCATTTTTCTCCACGGAGCCTAGTTTAGTGAGAAAGAGTGATTTTCCGTATTTTTAAGTCAAACTGAGGTCGATTTTCATTTTGGGTCATTCACTCATGATTAAAATTAGGTTACGTTTATTGACGTTAGTTTTTTGTTTATTTCTAATGTTAGGTTATATTGTTAATCATTTGCATTGGCAAGAGAAAGTTGTGTGAGTGTTTCACACCAGATTTGTTTTTTTTGTTATCCCTAATTTGTGTACGTTGCAATTTGTTCAATTCAGAACAATAAGCAACCCCATGACCCAATGAGATGTGTATGGCGTGTAAATGAAGTGTAGTCTTGTACAGACTCAGATCGAACATTCCAGAGAGAGTACGGGTAATTGAACCCCAACCATCAAAGTACACCGGTAACCACTGTCTACCATTCAAATCCGTATTAAAGGAACTACCTTTACTAGGATTTGAACCAGGAACCTTTGTCTCCGAAAATCAGCTGTTAAACAGCTGATTTTGGTGGCGACTTTACCTTTAGACTAACCCGGTGGGTTGATCTAAATTTAAAATCAAAAAATATGTGCAACTAGGCAACACACATAAACATACTAGGAAAATCATAAACAATAGACTATTAAAAAAAATCTGGTGTGAAACACTCACACAACTTTCTCTTGCCAATATAAATAATTAACAATAAACCTAATATTAGTAATAAAACATTAAAAATAAACCAAAAACTAACCTCTATAAACATAACCCTATTTTAATCATGAGTGAATGACGCAAAATGAAAATCGAACTCAGTTTGGCTTAAAAATACGGAAAATCACACTTTCACGCTAAACTAGGATCTGTACAGAAAATTCTTTAAATAAAAGTTGCAGATCTGTTTATTTTCTATAAGTTTTATTATATACACTTTTGTCATAAAATGCGTACTAAGGCCGAAATATAAAAAAAATCGATTTTTCACGTTTTCGTGAGAAAAAAACAGAAAATTGCTAATTACAGCTAAACTAAACGTTATACAAAAAAATGTTTGAAATAAAAGTTGTAGGATTTTCAATTCCCTACAACTTGTATTATATACAATTTTGCGGTAAAAAGCATATTAAAGCCGTAATCTTAAAGAAACAAGGTTTTTACGTGAAAACACCCTTACCAAGAATTTCAGCCAAAATGGGGCCTACCCTATCTTGTAGAGAATAAAAAATTGAGTAAATGAGGCGATTTTTAAAAAAATTGTAAGATCAGTTTTTGATAAAATTGCAAAAAAGTGAAAAATCCTACGAATAAACTACTTCTTCCGGTTGACCGATTTTGATGAAAATGTTCGTGTCGGGTCCGGTAGTGGTATGTAACTTAAGTTTCAAGTTTCAAAATCGTACTATGTTCCGTTCTTGAGATATTCTGTTTACACACACACACACACACACACACACACACACACACACACACACACACACACACACCCACACAGACCAATCGCTAAAAACATGTTTTTTGGGTTCAGGGGGTCTGAAAACGTATAGATCCGGTGA